>NHZP01000069.1:0-245092 GCA_003313425.1 Pseudopyrenochaeta lycopersici
AGATAGCTATATTAAAAGTAAAGCTATAACTTATCTTAAAAAGAAAACTTTAGTAGATAATAGTAGTAAATAAAAAATTAAGAGAGATAGTAACTTATAAAGTTACTACTAGCTATAGCCTAGCTTTTAAATTATACTAAGTTAGACTAGATATCTTTAGAATAGCTACTTATAATATTATATTAAGACTACTTTAGTTAAGATACTATAATCTAGTAATTAACTAAGTAAAATAAAGAGTATCTATACGTGCTAAAGACTATATAAGAATACTTATATAATAGTTATATACTTTAGTAGATAAAAAAGTAATAATAAATATTAAACTTTTATAAGAAGCGAAATAAGAGCTACTTTATTAGTAGCTAGTAGAAAATACTAAAAAAAATAAGAAGTTAGTTACTACTTCTAAAATTCTAAAGGAATATAAAGAATTTAGAGATATATTTACTAAAATGATAAAAAAAATAGTACTACTAAAATATTAACTACAAGATTATAAAATGGAACTTATAAAAAGTAAGTAGCTTAAGTTTATACTAATATATTACTTTAGTAACTATAAATTAGGCGTTCTAAAAAAATATATTAATAAAAATTTAGTAAAACGTTTTATTAAGAAATCTAAGTTTCTAGTATAATACTTTATCTTATTTATACTAAAAAAAGATAAAGTACTAAAGTTATATATTAATTATAGGAAGCTAAATAATATTACTAAAAAAAACTACTACTTACTACTTAATATATAAGAATTACGTAATAGACTAATAAGAGCTTAATACTTTTCTATATTAGATCTAAGAAGAGCGTATAACTTTATTAGAAGGAAAGAAAAAAAATAATAAAAAACTACTTTTAAGGTATAATATAAATATTATAAATATATAGTAATACTATTTAGCTTAATAAATATACTAGTAATATACTAAGACTTAATAAATAATATCTTAGTAGAATATCTTAATAAATAATATCTTAGTAGAATATCTTAATATATATACTATAGCTTACTTAGATAATATTTTAGTTTACTTAGAAAATATAGATAAATATTAAGACTATATTAAGAAAGTACTATAATAACTAAGAGACTACTACTTAGAGTTAAAACTAAAAAAGTATAAATTTTATAAAAAAAAAGTAAAATTCTTAAGATATATAGTTAGAAGATAAGACGTATAGATTAGTAAATTTAAGATTAAGATAATCTAAGAATAAAAAATACTATAAATAATTAAAGATATCTAGCTATTTTTAGAATTTATTAACTTTAATTAATAGTTTATTAAAAACTTCTCTAAAATTATAGTACTCTTAATAAAACTAATAAAGAAAAAAGAAAAATAAGACTAGAATAAAGAATAGTAATAAGCTTTTAAAATATTAAAAGAAGTATATATAGCTAAACTAGTACGTATATTATTTACTAGTAAGTAACTACTAAAGATTAAAATAGATATATTAGATCTTATAATTAGAGTAGTAGCCTTATAAAGAAAAGATAGAAATAGTACTTTATAGTATATTACTTATAAAAGTTCTTATATATAAAAGAATAATATAATATTTATAATGAAGAACTTGTAGTTATTATTAATATACTATAATATTAGAGAGTATATATAAAAAGTTACTTAGAACTTACTATTTATATAAACTACTAAAACCTAATATACTTTATAATAATAAAATAGCTTAACTATAAATATAATAAAGTATTATAAATCTAAACTTTAGTATTATAGTATAGTTAGGCTAGACTTTTTTAGGGGCTAGCGCGTAATATTATAGACTTACTTAAAACCTATACTAGCTACGTAAAGTAGAGATAATAAGTATTATTTTCTCTTATAGCTAAGTAATAGTAATATAGAACTATCTTTTTACTATTATTTATAGTATAAAGTAAGTACTATTACCTAAAACTATATATTATATAATAATACTTCTCTATATAATAGTCTAGAGATAGTTCCTTCTACGTAATCTAGTAAATAGGCTGCCTCTACTAGTAAGACGCCTAACCCTCCTATTAAAGTTAACCTACAGGTAAATAAAGAACTACTAACTCTTAGCGTAAGTATACTTTTAACTCTTAAGGAGCGTATTTTAGCTACTAAAAAGAGACGTAATAAGCTTTAAACGCTTTTACGCTTACGCGTAATTAAGGAGGAAATTATATAGCTAGAAAGTATTAAATATAACTTTACTTTAGCTTTATTAGTAAATCGAACTCCTAAAGTTTAGGTTATAGAGGTGTAATAGGCTGCGCCCTTTAAGCAGGAGAGGCTTCGCTACTATCTGTTAGGGTTCAATCCTTTCAGGTTACTAGACGCAGGTGAAAGGGTTCAATCCTTCCAAGTTACTAGACGCAGGTGAAAGGTAACGATCCTGCCAAGTTACTGGACGCAGGTGAAAGGTAACTGTTACCTCTTACCTTTCACCAAGCTAGGTAACTGGATCGGGACTAGCCTGCTCTAGCTCATGTATATAGGCAGCACCTCTCCCCCGAAGGTGAGAGGTATCTGCTATTTTGTCCATTTCCTTTTAAATTGAGTTTCTTCAACTAAGACCGTCCCAACTGTGCGTGTTGACTGCCTTACACTATCGCACAGGGAAAGAACTCCTTAATCTCCTCTGCCCCCTTTTCTTACCAGCTCGTACAAGTTAGCAGCTAGAGGAGCACGTTCCTCTTTACTCGTACGAACATATATATATATCCTCTAAGGATACCTGTAACCTCTTCTCTATCTTTCTCCTTCTGTAGTATAGGACAAATGCACACTCGTTAGCTAGGCCTCTTCGCCCGTAACATAAGGAGAAAGATTAACAACTAAAAAAAATAATAATAGACGGACACTAAGGGCCCTTAAACTAACAAGCGTACGAGCTATAATAACAAGAGTACTAGATGCAGATGACAGGAGCCTTAGGATAGCAGCAACACTAGCTGCACCAGCACGCACCTCAGCAACACCAGTTGCATTAGCACGACCCCTAATAACCACGTAATAACTAACCCTTAGCAGAAGATCTATTAGTAATAGTTAACTCCTTATAAGACAGCCTTAATAAGTTAGCTAGTTAATAGGAGAGCTAGCTATACAAGTTATTACAGAACTAAGTTTAAGAGCTAAAGAACTTAGTTACTAAATTAAGTAGTACACAGATAGTACGTACAGTCTCTACCCCCTTTTTAATAGAATAGCAAGACTCTCCTATATAAGAGATTAGGAAACTAAAACTACTAAATATAAAAGTCTTTAAGAAAGGCTTATATAAGTAATATCTTTAATAGAAAATTAAGGTCTAAGTAAAGCTGTATAGAGATGTCAGAATTTTAATCAATGTGTTAGTCAGAAAATCAATTATTGATTTATTGTTGTTCTGTCTATTCTTTTTTATAGCTCCTCTGCTTCTAGAGGTTATGTAGATCGCAATAGTTATTAGTCCTACTATTTATTACTCTTTCCTTATATTTAATAATCTAACATACTCCCTTAGCTTAGAGTAATCTTCTAAGCTGTTAAAAACTTATATCTTATGTAATTATTAGATCCTCTATTTAAGTCTGTATATCTTTAAGTTTTAACTCTTTTACTAAGGCCAGTTTCTTATTTACTAGTCCTAATTAATTAAGAAAGTTCTCCTTTTTATTTAAGGGCAGCGCTTTAGTAAGTCTATCTACTATTATTTACGAGAACTTTACGTATTTAACTTAAATTCGTCTAAGTAATACTTCCTATTATAGCTAGTAATTATAGATATCTATATATTAAAGTTTAGTTTAGAGTTTTACAATCTCTTCTATTATAAGTTAAATTATCTATATATTATTATATTAAATTATAATAGTTAACTCTAGTAATAATATCTAGAGCTCCTTAAGAAGCCGCAAGGTAAAGATAGCTTCCTTTACTACTTAGGAGAGTGCGAGCAGTTCTACTTTAGTTATTAAGGTAGTAACTGTATCCTATTTACTTACTCTCTAGGTAATAAGACTACTAAATAGCTTAATTACATAACCTTGCAAACTCTTTCTATTAACTATGTTATTAGTAAATAATATATTACTAGCTACTTTAAGCTTATTACCTCCTCCTAATTATAGTGCTCATAATTTTATCGCTGTAAGGTAGAGCAGGACTCTATCAGCAGCCTCCTAATACTCTATACTAGAGTTAACGAGGAAGCGTGTAAGGCGCGATGTTACGAAGGCGATATCTAGTTGTGTTGTAATAGCAGTAAATAGTAAGGAACTAATCTTACGCTAGTATTTATTAACTTCTACTAGTAATGCTAATCCCTTACGTAGCTAGAGTTTAACGCTTACTATTAGAGTATTATGTTAGATATCTTTCCTATCTATAAGTCTACTAATTTTATTAGTATAAGCTAACTAGGAGAGTTAAATTAATTATTATTCTTAGTCTCTAATAACTTTAACGCTAAGGAACTATTATAAGTCTTCCCCCCCTATAAAGGTATATCTTTCTTAAAGAGCCTTAATAGCTTATTAAGCTTCTACCTCCTTCTTCTAGTAATAGGCTAAGATAATATTATTAACGTAAAAGAAAATAATAATACTATCCTTAATTATGTAGCAGCCCTTATATAGTACTTATTTAAAGCCTAGTTTAGTAAGAGTTAAGATAAATTCTTTCTACTATAGAAGCAGTAAAATTTAAAGACTGTAAAGTGCCTTTTTAAGCTTAAGGATTATTCTAGGCTTCTAGTATCCTCGTAGCATTCTTATATAGATTTCTCTATCTATAGTTATATACACGAATGCGTTAGTAACGTCGTACTATTTAAGTTTAAGGTTAAACTTAGCAGTAATTACTATAAGCATCTAAAAAGACCTGCTAGCTAACGTAGCTGCGTATGTGTCTTATAACGTAATATTTTGTTACTAATTACTATAAATAATAAGTTATGCTTTATATTTAATAAGGCGATAGTGTTTATCTAATTTATAGGTATACACCTACATACAGTCTAATATTTAGTAACCTCTCCGTTTAATAAGAGTAATTAGCACTTTAGCCTAGGACTTTATATATTTATAGCTCCTTAGTTATTCTTATTTAGCTTCCTTAAATATTTCGTACAGAGGATAATCTTTAAGCTTTAAGTAAGTTATTAGCAGAGGTAGTAATTAGTTTTAGTAAAGCTTTACCCCCTTTTCTAGTATTCTCTTTAGCTGTACCTTATTAATAGGCTTACCTTCGTGTTCCCCTACATGCCCTGCTTAAGTGCTAGCTATAAATACTACTACCTATAGTTCTATTTTTAATAAGCTATATATTATTATACTATTAGCTTTAAGTTCGTTAGCCTACGCCTAGCTAAGGATAGCTATAGGTAGTAGAGTATCTAGCGGCGTTAGGTATAAGTCTATTACTTTTCTACTTTAGTAACCTCTTAACTTTTAACCTTATAGACTTAAACTCTCTCCTAATATTATATTATCTTTGTAGAATAACCTAGTCTTAGGCTGTTCCTGTCGCGGTAGTATAGGTAGTTTAATTATTTTTACCTATATTACAATCTCGTGTAGGGTATTATGCATAAGGTTATCTATAAGGTCTTTTATTTTACTGCTAAATGCTACGCTTTTATTAAAGACTATATCTCTTTTACTAATAACTTTAGCTAGTAATAGGATCTAAACTTAGTAGATATTTATAGATTAATAGCTAATAAGATAGCTAATCTAGGCCTTTAGATCTAAGCGTTATAGTCGCAACTTTCCTTAGTAGGTATTATTAGTTATTATAAATTCCTTACAGCTATATACTTTAAGATAAGCTTAGTTTAGTTTCTATAGTCTAGTAATAATACTATTTATAGCAGCGACCCTTATAAAGAATATCTTATATAGGCTTTTCTAGTAGTTTAAGTAGTTTAGCGTTCTATTATAAAGGTATACTACTACTCTTATAATTTCTAGCTATAGTTCCTAGGAGAGATTAGTATCTAGCCGTATCGCACGTACCTTTTCTTTTATTACACCCCCTAAGCGTTCTCCTCTACTATTCTATAATTAGGTATTAGGAGCAGAAGGCTTAACCTTTATACCTTTTAACGTGCACTATCTCTTAACTTCTAGCTTAACAGTTACTATCTTATTATCTATCTTAATAACTTTTATAGAAATATTAAACTACGTATAGAGGAAGTAAGTAAAATTATCTAGTAACTAAATAATAAATTATACTAGTCTATTATTAATAAATTAGAGATCCTAGTTATATACTAAGAATTAGTTAGTAATAAGTATTTAGCTCTTTTCCTTTATATAGCTCCTAACTTTATAGTTGTAAAAGTTAATTATAATTCGTTCTCTTAGTCCTTCTTTGCTTAGTTAAGGTTCTCTACAGATCCTACGCTTTAATTTAGCTCTTCTACATGCGTCGCACTTAACTGTAGTAACGCCTTTAATGCGCACCCCCTCAGATTATTAGACTAGGTATTTAATCGCTGTAGGCCCTAGGTGCCCTAGGCGCTTATACTATAGTATTACACTTACTCTTTATAGCGCCTACTTAGTTTAAGAGTTAAATTAGGTATAAAAGGCACTGTTATTTGCATCTAAATACTTAAGTACCTATTAGTTATATGCTTCTGTTAGGTATGCGATAATTAAGTTGTCCTATCTCTGTAGTGTTGTTAGCTCTTATTTATTATCCTACTAGATCTCCTGTCTTCTAAGTAGTCTAAATAACACTAGGTTACAGAGGAGGTTAGGACACTAAGCTACGTTATTAAGCCTTAGAGTATGCTTTCTTTCTGCTCCTTAGGTTTTAACGTACACTGTCCTATAGCCTTTAATCTAGACTTATGTATTACCTGCCTAAATACAGTCTCCTATTACTAGCTCGCGAAGGTATTTAATTTAATTAATGTTATTATAGATGTGTACAGTTAAGCTAGAGTTAAAGATAAATGCATTCTTAAGTAGGTATTCTTAACTACTAGCATTAAACATTAATACAGCTATAACTACTTTAGTAGTTACTATAATATAACCTTCTAGTTAATCTGTTAATAGGTTAAGAGTTTATAATATTTTAATACGCGGCGTAATTAATCGCGATACAGAGGAAAGGCGCGGTTTTTTAGTCTCTAGGCTTAATTCCTATATCGCCCTCTATAAGTTATTCTTATTATTAATTTTATACTATACTAGTTTAGTAATACTTTAATTTAGCTTAAACTACTTAGGTGCCTTATTAGTATATACGTAGTAATAGTCTAATAAGTTATAGCGCTGTCTATAAGTAGGATAATTATCTCTAGCTACTACTATATTCCTAATTAGGAACTACTTAGATTTAGTTATTTAACTATTATATTTTTATTTCTACCTAGGTTTCCTCTAGCTACCCTATAAGAGGGTAGATAGCGCTCTTTCTAATATACTTAGGGCGTCCCTATTTTATATGCCCTAAACAGATGTACTATTAGAGACGTATAATACTTCTCCTACAGTAAAAGCGCTCTTCTGCGTACCTTTTAATAGGTAGGATAGGCTTATATAGTTGCGGAAGAGTTTTATTATCTTCTTCCTATTAATAGTTATTCTATTATATCTAGGACTAGAGAAGGTAGCTACCTATATTAGGGCTACTTTTAAGATAGCGCCTAGGAAGTTATTTTTTATATCTTCTATTTACAGTACCTTACTAACCTTTAGGGTTTTAGCTTAAGTTACTACTTAATTATACTTAGTTAGCTATATTTCCTAATTACTTAGGGTTCTTATTAGCTTAAGTACAGCGTAGTACTTCTCTTATACTTTAGTTTATTCTTCTTATAGGTTAATACCTACTATCTCCTAGAGGGAGGTTACCTATTCCTAGACTAACTTACCTAACTTACAGTAGCTTAGTTATAGATAAGGTAAGATAGTAGCTAGTATATACTTAATTAGCTTCTTATACTTTATCCTTTCTTCTTAATATTCCTTATCTAAGAGCTTATATAATTTAAAGTGTGTCTTATAGTTATCGCGGTCCTCTTTATATACTTCCTGTCTACTCTAGAAGAGTTTAGAGGTCCTTATTAAAATAGTAGTAGAAAGAATCTCCTCTTATTATATTAGTTACGTGTTTCTACGCGTTTAAGAGCTTAACATAGTGCTCCTTACTAAAACTATTACTGCAGGTTAATATTTAGCAATATTTAGTAATTATAGAACTATTAGCTTCTATTTTAGTTCTTTAGTACCTTCTAAGTTAATAAGAGGCTAGTTCCTTAATAATTCGCACTTTATCTTAAACTAGCAGTACTAGGCCGTCCAGCTGTTATAATTAGTTAGGACAACAGTCGCGTCCCTTGTGCTTAGGGTTGCTATTATTTTAGTGTGTAATTAAAGCAGTAAGACTCTTAATTATTAGAATTTTAATAAATATGTTAGTCAGAAAATTAATTATTAATTTATTATTATTCTATCTATTCTTTTTTATAGCTCCTCTGCTTCTGGAGGTTCTGTAGATCGCAATAGTTATTAGTTCTACTATTTATCGCTCTTTCCTTGTATTTAACAATCTAATAATAGTTTATGTACGACCATCTATATAAGCAGCTCAGCGCAGCCTAGATAACAAATCCAGGCTCTATACCTAGGCAACTCGTTATAAGCATAACTAGTTCAGCTCCTGTTCGCATACTAAAGTCTCTCTTAACTAATTAGAGAAGATATTATTACTAATAATTTCTGTTAGATTAGCTAAAAAGGGCTTTAGTATGCCATTAACTACTTAACTAGTTATTATTATAACGAGTTGCCTAGGAATAGTTTAATTAGAGCCTATATTTATAGTAAAACAGTATCCCTTACCACAGCTCTACTACTAAGCTCTTATATCCCTATAATAGTTATAAAAGGTCTTATCTAAGCTAAAGAGCTGTTATAATCCTGCCCTATACTCTATAGTAAACTATAGGCTAACCTAGTTTAGTTACACTTAATTATAAACCCCTATATTAAAGATTGTATTTAGTGTTCTTTAAATAGGTACTCTGCAGCCTTACAGAGTGTAATTCTAAGTAGAGAATACTAAAGTGCTTCCTTATATACCTAATTTCTATTATATTTTTAAATACCTAATACGCTTAGAATACTGTAAATCGTAATACTATTATATTATAGAAGCTGCATTTATTAATAAAATCTTAGCTTAGTATATCCTTTTAATTTTAGCAAGTACTTCTAAAGGTAAGAATAGATTAGGTACGTATAGGCTTCTTTTATAGACTCTATATATCTTTACTAGCTATTAGGATAATAGGATAATTATAAAGCAAAGACTTACAGCCTGCGTGCACTTAAGATAGAGTACCTAGAGTAGAGAGGCTTTAATATGCCCTAAGGCTCTCTATGCAAGTATAGCCCTACACAATACTATCTTTACGTAAGTACGCAGCAGACGCTCTTATAGATTACGTGCTTATATATCACTTAATAAACTAAGTATAGTATCCTTTAATACTAATACTGTTCTACATTAGTCTTCGTAGAGCGCATCTTAGGGTAATAGGTTTACAGGCTTTACGCTTAACGCCTTACCTTAGTCTTCTTAGGTTCGAAAATAGCGGCATAACTATATGCAGTCGCTTCTCTATTTAGCCCCTTTAAAGAATTAAACGTTTATGTAGGCTTACGTGTTTACTAGGGTTAGGGCTCGTGCGCATTTATAAGTATCTTAAGTAAGACGTACGCGTTAGCAGATATCCTTTCTTTATTCCGCACATACGCCAGACTTAGCAGTAATAACTCCCTTCGCTATATAAGCGCTGAGGAGTAGCTACTTTTTTTAGCGTTTATTAATTATCTAGTTAACAACTCTGTAAATAGCAGCTTCGTAAGACTAATAATATTAGCATTTCTAGCTACTTACTTACGTAATGCTTTATGCGGAGAAGTTATATCTTATTAATAACGCTGTGTTATTCTTAACAGCGCGATTAGCTAGTTACTGTTATTAATTCTACAAATCTGCCCTCTATTATAGCCCTGCACTACGCATTTATTTAGTATACATACTAAGGAAGAGCCACTTAGCTAAGCGTGCGATTAGGCTACGTACAGAGGCGCGAGGGACTATAGCAGTAGAGTATTCCTCCTATTCCTTACAGCAGTTAACAGCGTACACTAATTTATACTAGCATATAGTAAAGATACATGTTTCTTGCTTTAAAAGCCCCTGGTTATACTAATATAGGCTTTACCTAGTATATATCTAGTGCTAAGCAGTAAAGCCTATCGCTAAACTAATTTACTAATAGAACCTTAGGCTACTATAAAACTAATAAAGTAAAGTTATCTGCGAAGCAAGAAAACTAGAAACTGCAACTACATCTTAGTGTATATACTTGCTTAAATTACTTGTTGTGACAATAAGTGATGTTTATAGCATAATGCAGGACAGTGCAATCAAACTAGCAAAATACGGAAGTCGCGTTCACTGTCAATATATTTTGCCATACAGTATATACCCATGTCCTAAGGATTCTTAGAGAGTCAGGTGTTAACGCCTTACACTAGTGAATAAACAGATGCTAATTGTAAGTACGCTGCTCTCTACTTAGTATTCTTAGTCGAAGTGCTTATAGTAAAGACTAGGAATTCCGGTCTAAAACCTTAAGCTGTCAGCAATAAAATAAGCTGGGCTCGAAGGAGTGATTTTAATCTAAAAGATGGCCTATTCTGCCTGGTTACTTTCCTGTCTTAGCTTAATTCTTACTTAGTCTGTTTAGCGCCAATAGTCACAGAAGCAAATTTGATTTGGTTGCTGACTTCTCTGCTTAAACAAGTAAGCTAGTACATACAGCTCCTTGAAAGATCGCGTCGTCCTTCGTCTTTCAGAGCGCTTCGCAACACTCATTATGCGCCTATACAACCTTCTCGTCATCGCTCTAGTGATTACTATAGTCCAAGCCGCATGTTACAAAATAACAACTGGCATATATAGTCAGAACATAGATAGCGCAGACGCAGCGGTCGACAAGCTCTGTAACTATAACTTAGCTGGCTACTTTACTAAAGGCTAGACTAAATACTATTATTTTTAGCTGCCTAAGAACAAGGTCGAACTCTAGGTTGGTTAGAAGGGCTGTGGCGGCCTAACACTAAACAGTAAGGACTGCAGGATGCGTCTTAAGAACGAAATAAATAGGTGTACTCTTAGTAGTAAAAATGTTGTAGCTAACTAGTACTTCTAGTAAGCACTCTTACTCCTTATTACACTTAGCAGAACCTTTAGACAGTTATCTAACCCTAACATAATAGTATTAATCCTAATTAGGGAGAATACTAGATAGAGAAGAGTTAACATTATAGCTAGAAGTAACTGTAGGGATTTGTAGGTAATAGGTAGATAAGATTAACGATTTAGATATAGATAAATGTAAGCTTATTGTTCTTCTAGGTTATTTGCTCTAATACAGTGAGCCTTATGCTTAGGCGGTAGCTAGACTAGGGCCTAGATATAGTTCCTTGTTACTTACTAAAATACTTGTACGTCTTTACTATTTCCTAGTGAGAGTTAACTAGAAATCTACTATTGTTAGAAAGGAACGTTGTAGAACACTAGTGCGTAACCCTATAATAAGCTATAGAATAAGGATAAGAAAGGGTAACAAAAAATAAGCAGAAGAGTAAGCAATCTACTGTAGTGGGGGTTATAGGGTTAGGTTCCTACCTATAGCGTTCGCTTTTGCTTATGCTTGTTCTTTACTAGATTAAGACTAATTAATTATTTACTTCCTAAGATAATATTTATAAGTACTTCTATCTGCTAAACATAATCTCTATTATAATTACGTCCTAACATGCCTAGATATTATAGATTTATTTAAGAGTAATCTAAACTAATAACCTATCCAATTACTAGTTAACGGGCAACCTAGTTATCTGAAGCGTTGAATGAGATGCTGCAGCTGGGGACTAGTTCTTGAAGCTAAAAACCTAGGCCAGCGTTAACTAAAAAAGCTTTAAGTAATAATTCTTCCGCGCTAGACGTGAATCTTATTAATGCATGTAGACTACGTAAAGGCGTACAGAGTGTTTATTGCTAGCTAGTTATTACTTATCTTACATCCTGTAAGCAGCTGTTAGTAGTCACACGCTGCCGTTCTGTTCTAGGTGCTAATGCTGACCCTAAGCAAATGTCCTTAACTAGATGACTTTGCCAGTCGATTAAAATTCTGCGTATGTGCGCCCAGATCCTAGCTAGATAAGTGCAGATTCTTTCCAGCCTTTGCCTGTTGTTGCCTTTGAGACAACGTAAATAACTTGCAATGTTTATAGGAGAAAAGTTTTATTACGACTAATACCTTGCTATTACTGCGGATAGTAAAGAGAGAGTACTAATTTGTAAGAAAATAAGGAGAGAATTAGCCAGCTTCTCTTAGAGGATTAATTTCCTCTTCAGTAATAGATTTTGAGTTAAATTTAATTTTTAGGAATAATATTAACTTAGAAAAGGTTATGTACATAGTTACGTATAGGCTAGAAGAAGGAGAAGAAGTCCTAGTACTAAATACAGCGTAATACTGTCGTCGCGCCAAGTTTACGGGATATCTAACGCTCTTTTAGCTAATTAAAATATAACCTTAATACATATATACAGATCTAATGTTTATGCTTAAGACAGGATCTTTTAAGCCTTAAATATTATACTTAAATATAGAGACTTTAAAATGTTAGATCTACGAGAAGTTATTAGCGATTTTACTCTACAAAAGCCTAAAGGTACATAAAAGCGTTAAGGCTTTATTGCGTATCTTAAGGATCCTTCCTTATACTTAATGCAGCGCACTTCTAAGCTATTTATTTAACTTAAAGCAGTAAAATTATTTATTTAAAAGCGATTCCTTTATGCTGCTGTAGGGGTATTATAAGCTAATTCTTATTATAAGGAATTTAAACGTAGTTATATTAGGCTACTAAATCTAGTACATGCTAAGCAAATCTATAAATATAGCTAATATAAGCTAGCCTCTAAGAATTGCGGGGTAACTTAATAAGCGTAGAAACGTACTTATTCCTGCTAGAGAAGCAAAGGTGACTAATAAGTAATTATAACATGTAAGCTAGATATTCTAAAAATTTAGCTTAAAGCTTAGAGACGTTATTATAATCTCTTCCCTATGTCTAATTAGCTCTCTAACTTATTTGCGAGCTGTTGCTAAGTATTTTAGGCTATCGCATCCTTATATATATTCAATTGCAGGTTTCTAATTACGGGGGCTCTATTCAATTTAAAGCTAGAGTTACGACAGGGCGCTAAACTGCCTGCTTAGAAACGTAAGTGAATCTCCTTCTTATTAACATAGATATACACAGGTAAAGATTATTAGGTCTAGATAATACTACTGTTGTTAATATTAACTAAGCATTGATATTAGGCATGCGTTGCGGAAGCAGTAGGCTTTCTTGCTTTGACGGCTATAGCTAATGCGCACATGTAAGTACTCGTCTATAGAGCACTTTGATAGCAGCTACTAATCTCTTATGATAGTTGCAATAGCAATGCAGAGATTATATTAACTGACAAAGTTACTCCCAGGTCGCTCTAGTATCCCGGGCCTTTAGGTAGCGTTAAGGAAGTAAATATATTTTCTACTTAGCTAGATCTACAACTAAACTTTCCCCTAGGATGTTACGATAAAGACAGCAGTCCTACGCTACTAGATCTAGGTCTCTGCCGCGGCTATCTCAATCTCTTTAATTAGGAAGAGCTACAGGTGGTTTAGATAGCTGGTCAGGAGGCTTACTTCCAGTTATCTAACTACACCTACTCCTTAAATGCACAGGGCTCTACTTATAATAGCGGCAGCTGCTAAGTAGGATTTTTAGTAGATTAAGGGTTAACATAGAAAGCTGCAGCCTTATTCTTTAGTAACTGCCCGCGTTGTAGAGGCGACAGGTCCCTAGAATTCTAGACCTTTAACTTTAGGGTTCCGCTTAAGGTTCTAGAAGGGAACGCTTTATTTATGTAGGTTTGGCTTAATTAGGAGTATAAGTCCTACGTGAATTATGCTAAGGTTCGCATTAGCTCCAGACAGAACAACAAAACATCTATATTAAGATCGTTAAAGGCAAGCTAAACCCCAGTAACGCTTAATAGCTTAGAGGTCTCTTAAACACCGTTGTAGCTAAGGAAAAACTTTAGCATAAATAAGTAGCCTCCGCAAAGGCGTTTGAGCGACGTATATAGATAGGATTTAGCACTGATTATAGAAACGAGTTATTTCACAGTTAACGCTAAGTGTATGCCGTGTGCTAAGCTTTCGAACCTGAGAAGCAACGACTTCAAGTATGGTTAGGACGTGTCCTGTGGGGTAATTCACGGGGACAATGCTTACACCATTCGGATGATCGAATGCGATGCGACGTACCGAGCAGACTCAGTGAGGCAGTCTAGTACATGTCAATACTAAGCACTAGCCCATTGCATGAAATCTCACATGCATTGGATTTGCTTATCAGTTGGCGGAAAACCCTGCGTGGCGGAAACCCAACATCACTTTCCATCACAATAAATTCCACAATCATCAAGAGCCTTAGGAACTCTCGGAATAACTACTGTAGGTTCTTACTTTTATCTCCCCTTCGTGTCTTCAAGAAACAATCTCTGCTCAACCTGTAATAGTACAATTCACTACGGGAACACCTGCCAGCCTCACCTCGGACAGCCTCGGATTAGGTGAGAACCTTTCGTATCTGATCTAGACTTCCAGAAGCCGTAGACAGGCTTCAATAGAGAATCAGCTGAGCTAGGTGTCCTGTTACCTAAGCTAGTTGCGCCTTAGTAATAGTGTAATGCCTGCGCAGGCAGGGATGACGAAAGTAGTAAAATGTCGTACTGCGGGCTTAGCAGGTTTTTCTGCATGGAATATCAGGCTTAGGCTCTAATGAACAAATTCCGAGATTATCTGGCCGTATTAATTATTCTTGACGTTGTTGTGATAACGAGTGCTGGCGGGTTTCCGCCCCACCGGGTTTTTGTTGTAAATTGACCACTAGACCAAAAACATGAATCCATGCCTGGTCATAGTGTATGGCGGTTTATATACCAACAGTTTTCCGCCACACAAGGATGGACGTTACCTCTGAGGCATGGAGACTTTACGCGATAAGCTGTTGTTTCGCGAATGGTTCTTACCCGAGGTATATATGCGCACTTCTTGGCATCATGACCTCACGCTCGTTGGGGGGGCAACAACGCGCAGGGGCCCGTGCGCCAAGAGCTTAGGCAGCCAAACACAGCGTGCTCCCACATACGAATACGATACTCTCGACTTCCTCCCATTGCAGCTGTCAGAGCAATCATTTCTACTACGCAAGCATCTGGTGTGAGCATTGTTGCCTACACTCATGCAGGAGGCATATTTGTGTGTTCATTTTCCGCCACGGAAGAACGCCATAGACGGACCCACTACAGCGGGCTGGTGATCGAAAAGAACTTATCGTCACGACATGGCCCGGTCGCCAGATTATAGGGTTCTGTATCTGGAGGAACAAGGCAGGCGTGAAGCAGCGGAGAGCGCCCAGAAAATGGCGGAAGCAGCACGGGTGACCTCCCTCCGGGAGACGGTAGGTGTTGACCCACAGGAAGAACGAACTAAAGCGCGAGAGAAGTACCACGCTGCACTCAGGCCAATGAGAACCCCAAGCAATTAGGAAACATAGCTGACCGACTACGATCGAGCAGCAACCCGAGCAGAAACCCTAGAGGTTAGCGAGGTGCTGCAAACAGAAGATGTGAAAAATAACTTCCTAGGCGCTGTCTTAAAAGTGGCCCTAACATAGGTAGCTACCTTCTCTAATCTTAGATATAACAGAATAACTATTAATAGGAAGAAGATAATAAAACTCTTCCGCAACTATATAAGCCTATCCTACCTATTAAAGGGCACGCAGAAGAGCGCTTTTGCTGCAGGAGAAGTATTATACGTCTCTAACAGTGCATCTGTTCAGGGCATATAAAATAGGGACGCCCTAAGTATGTTAGAAAGAGCGCTATCTGCCCCCTTATAGGGCGGCTAAGGGAAACCTAAGTAGAAATAAAAACGTAATAGTTAAATAACTAAATCTAAGTAGTTCCTAATTAGAAATATAGTAGTAGCTAGAGATAATTATCCTACTTATAGACAGCGCTATAACTTATTAGACTATTACTACGTGTATACTAATAAGGTACCTAAGTAGTTTAGGCTAAATTAAAGTATTACTAAACTAGTATAGTATAAAATTAATAATAAGAATAACTTATAGAGGGTAATACAGGAATTAAGCCTAGAGGCTAAGAAACTGCGCCTTTCCTCTGTATCGCGATTAATTACGCTGCGTATTAAAATATTACAAACACTAGACCTATTAACAGATTAACTAGAAAGTCGTGTTATAGTAACTACTAAAGTAGTTATAGCCGCATTAACGTTTATTACTAGTAGTTAAGAATACCTACTTAAGAATGTATTTATCCTTAACTCCAGCTTAACTGCACACATCTGTAATAACATTAATTAAATTAGACACCTTCGCGAGCTAGTAATAGGAGACTATATTTAGGCAGGTAATATATAAGTCTAAATTAAAGGCTATAGGACAGTGTACGTTAAAACCTAAGGAGTAGAAAGAAAGCATACTCTAAGGCCTGATAACGTAGCTTAGTGTCCTAACCTCCTCTGTAACCTAGTGTTATTTAGACTACTTAGAAGACAGGAGATCTAGTAGGATAATAAATAAGAGCTAATAATACTACAGAGATAGGATAACTTAATTATTATATACCTAATAGAAGCATATAACTAATAGGTACTTAAGTAATCAGATGCAAATAACAGTGCCTTTCACACCTAATTTAACTCTTAAACTAAGCGGGCGCTATAAAGAGTAAGCGCAACACTATAGCATAAGCGCCTAGGGCATCTAGGGCCCGCAGCGATTAAACACCTTATCTAATAATCTAAGGGGGTGCGTATTAAAGGCGTTACTACAGTTAAGTGCGACGTATATAGGAGAGCTAAATTAAAGCGCAGGATCTATAGAGAGCCTTAACTAAGCAAAGAAAGACTAGGAGAATAAATCGCGATTAACTTTTATAACTACAAAGTCAGGAGCTATATAAAGGAAAAGAGCTAAATACTTATTACTAACTAATTCTTAGTATATAACTAGTATCTCTACTTTATTAATAATAGACTAGTATAATTTATTATTTAGTTACTAGATAATTTTACTTACTTCCTCTATACGTAGTTTAATATTTCTATAAAAGTTATTAAGATAGATAATAAGATAGTAACTGTTAAGCTAGAAGTTAAGAGATAGTGCACGTTAAAAGGTATAAAGGTTAAGCCTTCTACTCTTAATACCTAATTATAGAATAGTAGAGGAGAACGCTTAGGGGGTGTAATAAAAGAAAAGGTACGTGCGATACAGCTAGATACTAATCTCCCTTAGGAACTATAGCTAGAAATTATAAGAGTAGTAGTATACCTTTATAATAGAATGCTAAACTACTTAAACTGCTAGAAAAGCCTATATAAGATATTCTTTATAAGGGTCGCTGCTATAAATAGTATTATTACTAGACTATAGAAACTAAACTAAGCTTATCTTAAAGTATATAGCTGTAAGGAATTTATAATAACTAATAATACCTACTAAGGAAAGTCGCGACTATAACGCTTAGATCTAAAAGCCTAGATTAGCTATCTTATTAGCTATTAATCTATAAACATCTACTAAGTTTAGATCCTATTACTAGCTAAAGTTATTAATATAAGAGATATAGTCTTTAATAAAAGCGTAGTGTTTAGCAGTAAAATAGAAGACTTTATAGATAACTTTATGTATAACACCCTGCAGGAGATTATAACGTAGGTAAAAACAATTAAACTACCTATAACACCGCGACAGGGACAGCCTGAGACTAGGTTATTCTACGAAGATAATATAATAATAGGAGAGAGTTTAAGTCTATAAGGTTAAAAGTTAAGAGGTTACTAAAGTAGAAAAGTAATAGACTTATACCTAACGCTGCTAGACACTCTGCTACCTATAGCTCTCCTTAGCTAGGCGTAGACTAACAAACTTAAAGGTAATAGTATAACAACATAAGGCTCGTTAAAAATAGAACTATCAGCGGCAGTATTTATAGCTAGCACTTAAGTAGGGCACGTAGGGGAACACGAAGGTAAGCCTATTAATAAGGTACAGCTAAAGAGAATGCTAGTAAAGGGAGTAAAGCCTTACTAAAACTAATTACTACCTCTACTAATAACTTACTTAAAACTTAAATATTATCCTCTACACGAAATATTTAAGGAAGCAGAATAAGAATAACCTAAGGAGTTATAAATAAATAAAGTCCTAGGCTAAAGTACTAATTACTCCTATTAAATAGAGAGGTTGCTAAATATTAGTGTAATGGGCTGCGCCCTTTAAGCAGGAGAGGTGTCAGATAATAGGTACCTAGAACATCCAGCCGGCCTACGTCATGTGCAGACACAAGAGGGATAGTCACGTAACACCAATCTCGGGTGTAACAACACAACACCTAAGGAAGAAAATCAGAGATAGAGAATTGATTAATAAAAAGAAATAATCTTCAGACCCTATTAAGATTTATCTATTATTTATTACCTGTCGCGTAAAGACCCTTAAATCTAACAATTAAGAGTCTTACTGCCTTAATAACACGCTAAGGAACATGTCTATCCTAAGTACAAGGGACGCGATAGTCGTTCTCACCGATTATAACAGCTAGACGGCATGGTACCGCTAGTTTAAGATGAAATACGAATCTCTGAGGAACTAGCTCCTAGCAGACCCCGAGGGCACTAGACAGCCTCAGCCAAAACCAACTCTCCTAATGCTACCTTCAATCGCCAACTATGAACTGGCAACTGTTGTTGTACTGCTATCAGGCACCGCGTTAAGCTCCTAAACGCGCGGAAATACATAACTAACACGTTAAGGCGAATCCCCTTAAGTTATAGTGCTAACTAAAGTCTCTAACCTCTCTGCAGGCAGATAAGAAGAATATAAGGAAGACCGCGAGGACTATAAGATACGCCTTAAGTTATATAAGCTCTTAGAGAAGGACTACTAAGAAGAAAGAATAAAATATAAGAAGCTGATTAACTATATCCTAGGAACTGTGTTGCCTTACCTGCACCTAAGTTGCTATAAGTTAGGTAGAATAGTCTAAGAATAGATAATCTCCCTCCAAGATACAGTAGGTGTCAACCTATAAAAGGAACGTACTAAGGCGTAAGAAAGGTACTACGCAGCACTTAGACTAATAAGAACGCTAGGTTACTAGGAAACTTAGCTAGCTGAGTACGATTAAGTAGTAACCTGAGCCGAAACCCTAGAGGTTAGCGAGGTGCTGCGAATATATGATATAAAAGATAACTTCCTAGGCGCTGTCTTGAAGGTAGCCCTAACATAGGTAGCTACCTTCTCTAGTCTAGGATATAATAGTACGACTATAAATAGGAAGAAGATAATAAAACTCTTCCGCGACTATATAAGCCTATCTAATCTGTTAAAGGGTAAGCAGAAGAGCGCTTTTGCTGCAGGAGAAGTATTATACGTCTCTAGTAGTGTAGCTGACTAGGATATATAGAGGGACGCCTCTGGTGTGTTAGAAAGAGCGCTATCTGCCCCCACACAGGGCCGCTAGGGGAGACCTAGGCAGAACAAACGAAAACTAGATAGTTAAAGTACTAGATCTAAGCAGTCTATAGAGAGGGATATAGTAGTAGCTAGAGGTAATAAGTGCCCTACTTATAGACAGCGCCACAGCCTCTCTAAATGTTACTACGTGTACACAGATTGAGCACCTAAATAGTTTAAACTAAATTAAAGTATCGTAAAATTAATATAATATAAAATAGATTATAATAATAAGCTACAGAAAATAATACAGGATATAAGCTAAGAGATAAAGAAGCCTTAGTTAACATTATTATCTTAATTAATCACGCCGTATATTAAAACATTACAAACTCTAGACCTGTTAAACTCGTCTGTTAAATAACTAGACAGCAGAAAAATTATAATAATTAACAAGGATATTATTAAGGCAGTATTCAGCATAAACTAATAAGACTATCTACTAAGAAATACCTTTATCCTAGACTTAGGCTCTACTATACACGTCTATAATAAGAAGTTAAGATTTAAAGATATTAACCCGCTAGTAATAGGAGACTATATCTAGGCTAGAAACTTATAATTATAGATCTGCGGCTATAGTACTATTACTATTAAGATAAAAGGATCCTAAGGTAACTAGTACCTTTACCTTAAGAACGTAGCGTAGTACCTAGATATCCTATATAACCTTATATCTTTCAGATTACTTCGCAGACAGGGTATATAGTAGGAGAACTAAGAAGAACTAACAAGCTTACAATAATAGGATAGCTTAATTGTAGCTATCCTAAAAGAAGCATATAGGTAATAGGTTATTAAGCATAGCTAAAGCTATAAAGCTACCTTCTATACCTAAGTAAATTCCTACTCTAAACAAGCTCCTTAAAAGGTAACAGCTATATTATAGCATAGGAGGCTAGGACACCTAGGGCCTATAGTAATTAAATACCTTGTGCAGTAATCTAAGGGGGTGCGGATTAAGGGTATTATAACCGTAGAATGCGACGCATATAGGAGATCTAAATTAAAACGCTAAATCTGCTGTGCCCCCCGGATTAATAATAAAGGACCTAGCAAGCAGGTCGCAATTAACTTCTACTAATACGAGGAAGGAAGCTGCACTAAGGAGAAAAGCTAGATGCTAATAATATGTCGCTACTCCTGTTATACTTAGGACTTTTACTTTACAGATAATCGCCCAGCCTAATTAGTTATACGCCTACTAGGCCTCTTCGTTTAATTTATAAAGAAACAGTTTAACATTACTATTAAAGTCATTAAAATAGATAATGAAATCGTTACTGTTAAGTCTAAAGTAGGGAAGTAGTGCGTGTCTATAGCAATTAAAGTCGAGCCCTCAGCTCCTAATACCCAAGCGTAAAACGGAGGAGCAGAGCGCTCAGGGGGCATAATAAAAGAGAAGGCGCGTGCCATCTGACTTAACGCGAATCTTCTGTGGGACCTATAGCCAGAAATTACAAGAGCAGCTGTATACCTCTATAATCGAACGCCGAACTACTCAAACAAGTAGAAATTACCATACGAGATCTTCTTTACAAGGGCAGCAGCATTAAATAGAATCGTCACAGGCCCTCAGAAACCAAACTAAGCTTACTTAAAGGCCTATAGCTACAAAGCATTCGCTATAACAGATAATACTCATAGAGGAAAGTCTAGACTTCAAAGGCTAGACCCTAAAGCATAGATTAGATATCTTATCAGCTATTAGTCTACGAACATTTACCGTATCTAGATTCTATCCCTAGCTAAGGTTATTAGTACACGAGACGTAGTCTTTAATAAAAACACAGTATTTAGTAGGAAGACAGAAGACCTGATAGATAACCTAATATATAATACTCTTAAAGAAATCGCGACCTAGGTAAGGACCGTTAAACTTCTAGAAAAGCGCACCTAGTATCTAGAAACTAAGACTTTCTATAAGGATAATACTACATAAGAAAGTAGCTATTAGCGGAAGCAATTAAGATACTACTATAGAAGAAAAGTAATAGGCGCGTACCTAACGCTACTAGTAACTCTACTACTAGTAGCCTTATTAGCTTAAGCCTTTGTAAACAGCACAGAAATTAGAGAGGCAGCAGAGTAGGGGACCTCTAAGACAGTCTTATAGGCGGCGGTATTTATAGCAGGCACAGAAGCAGGCCATATAGGGCAGTTTAATAGCAAACCTATTAATAAAGCGCAGTTAAAAAGAATGCTTGCTAACAGAGTTAAACCTCATCGTAATTAATTACTACCACTACTAACAGCATATTCAAGACTTAAGGATTACCTACTATTTAAGATGTTTAAGGAAGCAGAAAGAACGCACCTAGACAGTTATTACTAAATAAAGTCCTAGATAGAAATACTAGCAGGACTAGTAAAAAGGTTAGGATAACAGATCCTAGACTGCATGTGGGTGTATACCTATAAGCTTAACAAGTATTACCACTTTATTAAATGTAAAGCAAGGTTAGTAGTTTAAGGCGATTAATAAAGAAATATTACGGCTTAAGACATATACGCGGCCACGCTAGCTAGTTAGTCCTTCCGCATACTTATAGCTATAGCCGCAAGGTTCGATCTTAAACTTAAGTAATTTAACGTCGCAAACGCGTTCGTACATATAGGTATTAATTAAGAAGTATTTATAAGAATGCCTTAAGGATACTAGAAGCTAAGCTTACTCCTTAAAGTCTAGAAGGCCCTATATAGTCTCTGAATCTTACTACTATTATAGTAGAAAGAATTTACCTTAACACTAGTTAAACTAGGTTTTCAGCGAGTTCTACATAAGCTATGTTGTCTAATTAAAAATAGGATAATTGTCTTCTTCTATGTAGACGATATTATTGTCGCTTACTATTAGTTAGTAGAAGTAAAAGCTGCGAGCGTTATTAAGTTAATCTAAAGGAAATACCTATGTACAGGAGGAGACGACCTCTACTAGTTCCTAGGGATAGAGGTAATTAGAGACCGTAACTAAGGTATAATACAACTATTACAGTCCTCCTATCTTAATAAGATTAGTAAGCTCGCAGACTAAAAGGATATCTGCCACGACACTCTAATAGCAAGCATTAAATATAAACTACGGGATAACCTAGTAATAGCCCTAGATATTAACAAGTACTAGCGTAAGATCAGGTCTCTTTTGTTCGCGGCAGTAACTACGCGTCTAGACGTAGCCTTTGCAGTATTACGTCTCGCCCGCTTCCTTGCGAATCTAAGCCCTAAGTACTAGGAAGCTACTAATCGTGTACTACTATACCTTTTTAATATAAGGAATAAGGCTCTAGAGCTCGGCCGCGGCAATAATTTTAAAGTAGCTAGTAATACCTCCTTCGCGGACAATACTCTTAACTAGAAAAGCTTACAAGGATATACAATTAAGTTATTTAGAGGGCTTATCGCCTAGAGAGCTAGTAAGCAAGATATAGTAACAACCTTAACAACTAAAGCTAAGCTGCTCGCTCTCTCCTAAGTAGCTAAAGAAGTAATATTTACTATGCGCTTACTGAACGAGCTGCAAGTAACATTACTAGATCCTGTAATTACTATCTCTTATAACAACACTTAAATAATACGCCTTATAACTAAAGACGTAGTAAAACTACAGACTAAATTACGGCACGTAGACATCTACAATTACTAGCTAAGACAAGAGGTTACTTAAGGGATAATTAAAGTTAAGTATATACAATCTAATAATATAATAGCAGATAGACTTACTAAATCCTTACCTATAACTAAATAGATAAGGTTTCTCTACCTTCTTAGATTAGTAGATAGACACGATACAGTATTAAAGGATGTAAGATTAGAAGAGATACAAGCGCGATTAGAGGACCTTATTATGTAGGTTAGGCTAGATTATCTAGCTTAATAAGGGCTCCTAAGCTAAGGGGGTGTGTCAGATAATAGGTACCTAGAACATCCAGCCGGCCTACGTTATGTGCAGACACAAGAGGGATAGTCACGTAACACTAATCTTAGGTGTAATAACACAACACCTAAGGAAGAAAATCAGAGACAGAGAATTAATTAATAAAAAGAAACAATCTTCAGACCCTATTAAGATTTATCTATTATTTATTGCCTGTCGCGTGAAGACCCTTAAATCTGACAAGAGGCTTCGCTACTATCGCACGGGGAAAGAACTTCTTAATCTCCTCTGCCCCCTTTTCTTATCAGCTCGTATAAGTTAGCAGCTAGAGGAGTACGTTCCTCTTTACTTGTACGAATATATATATATATCCTCTAAGGATACTAGTAACCTCTTCTCTATCTTTCTCCTTCTGTAGTATAGGACAAATGTATACTTGTTAGCTAGGCCTCTTTGCCTATAACATAAGGAGAAAGATTAATAACTAAAAAAAATAATGGACGGACACTAAGGGCCCTTAAACTAACAAGCGTACGAGCTATAATAACAAGAGTACTAGATGCAGATAACAGGAGCCTTAGGATAGCAGTAACACTAGCTGCACCAGCACGCACCTCAGCAACACTAGTTGCATCAGCACGACCCCTGACAACTACGCAATAACTAACTCTTAGCAGAAGATCTATTAGTAATAGTTAACTCCTTATAAGACAGCCTTAATAAGTTAGCTAGTTAACAGCAGAGCTAGCTGTACGAGTTATTACAGAACTAAGTTTAGGAGCTAAAGAACTTAGTCGCCGAATTAAGTAGTGCATAGACAGTACGTACAGTCTCTACCCCCTTTTTAATAGAATAGTAAGACTCTCCCGTATAAGAGATTAGGAAACTAAGACTACTAAATATAGAAGTCTTTAAGAAAGGCTTATATAAGTAATATCTTTAATAGAAAATAAAGGTCTAAGTAAAGCTGTACAGAGACTGTGCAGCCTACCTAGACAATAACAGTAGAGTAAATTACGTTATTACTTGTATAACAGGCTAAGCGTTTAACGCTCTTAGCCTATATATAACAAACCTTATAAATAGGCTAGTAACGCTATCCCTCCTTAAGCTATAGTCCTACCTTAATAACTTCTTTAAGGACCCTACAGTAAGAGAGAAAGCTCTTAAATACCTCTATACAACTAAGCAAGGAAGAACAGAATTTAACCCTTATATCTAAGCGTTTAACCTTAAGCTCCTTAAAGCTAGGTTAGACAATGTAAGCTATATTTAGAAGATTAACTATCTTAAGAGCAGCTTAAATAGTAAGCTGCTAAGGACCTAAGCAGGTTATTAACTACTGTTTAGAGAAACGTATAAAGAGTTCCTACAACAGACTAGAGTAACCTAGGAAAATTTAAGAGCTGTAGAGAGAATTACTATAAGTAAGAGCTATATAGGCAAAGCGTACAACACGCAGAGCTAACTAATAACCTAAAGAGATAATAATAAGATAGACTAGATAACTTCTGTAGGAGCTTACTAGCTCTATGCGAAACCTAGAAAAGAATTCTAGGGAACACGTAAACAGGTCTAAGAAAGAAAAGAGAATAGCGCCTGTTTAAGGTGTAGTCTGCACGACTACTAAGTAGCCTAGTATATAATAAAGTTATTAAATAGCTAAGAAGGCTATTATACGAGATAGGTTAATAAACCTATAAAACTTATAAAGATTATATCTGTAACTACTAAATAAGCAACGGAATCTCTATCCTCCTTAGACGAGGGAAAAGAGTAGCTCTAGCACGAAGTTATATACTAGAGCCTGTATAAGTCTAAAACCTTATATAAATAATAAGGTTACTTTTACTATAGCTAGTAACTATAAAACCTATGTCTGTAAATATTATTATTAATTCTGTATAACTAGCTACTGCTATAATTAATAACGGTTGCTGTACTTACTATTTATTAAGTAAGAAACTTGTAAGGGACTTAAACTTACTACGCATTAAGATCCTCTCTATTAAGATTAAAGGAGTAAACAAATAAAAGAGCACAGTGTTGTATATTACTAAATTTTTATTAGACGTAGGAGGAATATAGTAGCACGCAGCTGCGTACGTTACCCTAACTACTTACTAATATAATATAATTCTTAAGAAGACTTAGTTAGAGAGTATTAAAGGCGTTATTAACGTAGAGAAGAAACTTCTGTACTTAAAAGTATATAAGGTTACTATACGTAGTACAGAATACACTACCCTAGACTTTAGCTGTACCTTAGTATTAGCTATAGCTTTCTAATACTACGTATAATACTATAGATAAAGCTATAGTAAGACTTAAATCTTTACTATAAGCCTAAGGGATATTAAGAAAGCACTACGCCTAAAGGTCTAGAAAATACTACAAGAAATATGCGACGCCCTACTAGCTCACGTACAACCTTATCTAAAGATATTCCTACCTAAGGAAGGAAATAAGCTACTCCTATAGCGAGGCCTATAATAAGACTACGTAATAGAGTTAGAAGAGAAGGATAGACAGAAGCTAGAGATACTGTACAGACCTCTTTACGTAATATTAAGAGATAAACTCTTAGTACTAAGGAAGACGCTATTAGACCTCCTAGATAAAGGGTTTATCTGTGCGAGCAGCTTACTAGCAGCCTTACCTATACTATTCGTACGTAAGCTAGGAGGAGGACTACAATTCTGTGTAGACTACAGAGCTCTTAACGCCCTAACTAAGAAGGACCGTTACCTACTACCTCTTATACGTGAGACGTTAAACTAAATTAGACGAGCTATATAGTATACTAAGCTAGACGTTACTGCAGTATTCTATAAGATAAAGATAAGTAAAGGATTAGAATAGATAACTGCGTTTCGAACACGATTCAGATTGTACGAGTAGCTAGTAACGCCCTTTAGCTTAGTAAATATACTAAGTACCTTCTAGAGGTATATTAACTAGGCCCTATAAGACTTCTTAGATAACTTCACCTCTGTATACTTAAATAATATCCTTATCTTTACTAAAGGATCTCTCTCTTAGTACTACGCCTACGTACGAAAAGTATTAGATTACTTATAAGAAGTAGGACTACACCTAGAACTAAGTAAATACAAGTTTAATATTTAGCGCATAAAGTACCTTAGCTTTATCTTAGAAGTATAGAAGGGGATATCTATAGACCCTAAGAAAGTCTAAGCTATTTAAGAATAGGAGGCCCTAATAATAGTTAAAGGCGTATAAGAATTCTTAAGGTTTACTAACTTCTATAGATACTTTATCTTAAACTTCTCTTAACTAGTAGAGCCTCTCGTATAGCTAATAAGAAAAGAAGAGAAATTCCTGTAGGATACAGAATAAGAGTAGAGTTTCTAAGCTCTTAAGGATATATTCTTAGCAGACGAAGTCCTTACTACTTTCTTACCTAAATAATAGATAATAGTAGAATATAACTCTTTAGGCTTTACTATAGGCAGGGTACTATTATAAGAAGATAAGTAAAGAACTCTTTATATAGTAGCTTACCTCTTAAGGAAATTTCTAGCGCACGAGAGTAACTACCTAATTTATAATAAAGAGTTACTAGCAGTTATTACATGCCTAAATAAATAGGACGTAGAACTCTATAGCGTATAAGAATTTAAAGTAATTACTAACTATAAGAACCTAGAGTACTTTATAAAGAAGTAAAAGATAATAGAATAACACGTACGATAGTTAGTCTACCTATTACAGTTTAATAATATAAAGCTACAGTACTATCTAGGCAAGGAGAACACCTAAGCAGACGTACTATCTAGAAGAGACTAGGACCTACTATAAGGAACAGACGACAGCCGCCTAGTAAGCAGAGAGTTTATTATGTTAGTACTAGCCTAATAGCAAGATCTAACAGTTATAGGGGTCGTACAAACCCCTACGTTAACCCTTAACAGCTTAATTATAGCTGAGTCCCTACTAAAAGCTCTAATCCTTAAGAACTTAATCGCTGAATACTAGGACTAAGCTGTACAAGACAACTTAACCTATTAGGAAGTCTACAACGCTATAAAGCTAGGTGCTAGGTCGCTACCTAGTATAACAAAGAAACTTACTATATTACTAGGAGATTGCACAATTAACTTAGAGAGAAAGCTCTAATAGAGATCTAGGATCTAGGTGCCTAAAAATGAACCCCTTCGTACGGGAATTATCTAGTAAGCACATCTAGCTGTGTAAACAGGTTACTTAGGAAGAGAAGAAACGTACTACACGCTAGCTAGCACCTAGTACTAGCTAGGTATAAGTGAAAACGTCCGCTAATTTGTACAGAATTGCAGCTTATGTAGATAAAGCACCCCGTAGAGAGACAGTAAGCACGGATACCTACGCCTGTTACTAGTACCTAGTCGTACGTAGTAAGACTTAACAGTTAACTTTATTACTAGTCTACTACTGTTATCTAGCTACACTAACTTAATAGTAGTTAAAGACTGCCTAGGTAAAGGCGTAATACTAATCCTACTTAAGATAATTAAAGCAGATAATATAGCCTAGGCATTCGTACGAGAAGTCTTCTGCTACTACAGGCTCCCTAGGTCTATTATATTAGACAGGGGCACGTAATTTATAAGTAAACTATAGAGAAAAATCTGCAAACTCTTAGGAGTAAAGAGGAACCTGTTAACAGCCTACTACCTATAAATAGACAGCACTATAGAACACGCGAATAGTAATATTAAAGTAGTTAGTTAAATCTTTTATAACTACGACTAGAACAACTAGGCAACGCTATGCCTAATCCTTAAGCTAATGCTAAATACTTATACGAACTCCTCTATAGGCGTTACTCCTTTCTTCCTTCTATACAGCTATCTAAACTCGCCCTTCCTAGAGCTACCTAGGAAATTAGCTAGCAGCAACCTACTTAACAGAGTAATACCCCCTAGCGAACGAGCAGAAAGCATTGTACGAACGCTAAAACAAGCTGCTAACTAGGCTATCTTAGCTATAACACACGCTTAATAATAATAGAAAGCACAGGCGAATAAGACACGTCGCCTAGCTCCTAAGTATAAGGTTAGAGACTAGGTATAGTTAGACCTTAGGCACGTACGAACTACACGCAGAAGCAAGAAACTTAACTAGAAAAGTAAGAAGTACTAAGTCGCCTGCGTACGAGACCCCTATTAGGTTAAGCTTTATATACTATAGAGAACTAAATTATACTATATAGAGAAGCTAAGACTAGCTGCTAAAGACCCCTTCCTATTACAACAAACTAACGACTTAAACCCCGCTACTGTTGTTGTACGAGACAACAACCTACAGGAAGACTACCTTAAATAGGTAATTAAAAACATCTAAGATAAGCGCTTACAAAATTAATATAATAAGTTCTATATAAAATAGGAGGGGTACTATAACCTAACTTAGGAGCTAGAAGAGAATCTTATTACTATAGAAGCCTATAAGAAATAGAGGACTTATATATAGCCTATACAGCTACTATCTAGGAAACTACTAAAAGGTTAGAGAAATAAGCTAGCATAAGCTAACTAACCCTGTACAAGGCTCTCTAACCTAAGACGTCTAAGAAATGTTTATCCTCCTTAGGCTTAGTAAGGACTTAACCTTAACCTTAACTACGCTAAGGAACAGAGACTCTGTTAGAAGGTAGGAGAGGTAGAGTACGCCTAGCTGTATAAGATATACCGTAATCCTGCCACACGTAATTAGAGTAAGCCCCGCTCTACTTACTAGTAATAGAGACATACTTAGTAAAGGCTGTAAACGTACGACGCTCTTATATAGCCTTAGCACAGTTATTAGAATAGAAGTTAGCGTTAAGGGAACCGCGGCTATAAATAAGGTAGGCTTTAAGGTAGGATTAACAACTAGAAAGGAGTTACTAAGCGTTAATTATATAATAAGTAATAATAGGAGAGAAATTATTAAGACTATAGCCCTACTAAGTATCGTACAAAGATTAATTAACAGGATAAAGGAAGAATTTAGTAATGTAAACTAGCTTAGGCTAAATAACGTTAGATATAGAAAAGAAAAGAAGAATAAGACGTACAGAAGCAGTCGTAAAGAGACAGCAAAACTCGTCTGTAACTAGAGTATCTAGGATATACTAGATTACGTAGTTAGTAAGGAGAAGAGACGTATTACCCTAAGCAGCAGGAATAATAATACTAGTAGGTTAAGTTTAGTTAGGAGCAGTTTAAGTAAGCTAAGCGTAAGCAACCTAAGCAATGTTAGCCCTAGCAGCCGCGTGCGTAGACATGATATTACTAGCAGTTGTACAAGCAAGATAGTTTACACCACCGCTATAACTACTAGGACCCTACATACCGCAATTAGGCTAACTAGCTAAGGGAGCTGCTTTAGGAGGCATGTTAGTAATAATAGGAAGACAAGTCGTACGCAAGTAAGTTAAAGTTAAGCAGTAAAAGAGGAAGAAAGAGTTAGAGGAAAAGCTCTTTATATGCGCACGAGTGAGCAAATAACTAACCTCTCCTCTATTTCACGTCATTAGGCAACAACAATAAGTAAAGGAGGAAAATTGCTTATAAACAAACAAGAAAAAGTATACGCAACATCTCTACTTTTACAGCACGATAACATAACGCTACCTACATAAGTATAAGGTTAAGGTTAAACTACGTATAAAGAAGTAATACAGTTATTTAAGGAGGAGGAGGGTATTATAATAGGCTGCACCCTTTAAGCAGGAGAGGCTTCGCTACTATTATACGGGGAAAGAACTCCTTAATCTCCTCTGCCCCCTTTTTTTATTAGCTTATACAAGTTAGCAGCTAGAGGAGCACGTTCCTCTTCACTTATACGAACATATATATATATCCTCTAAGGATACTTGTAACCTCTTCTCTATCTTTCTCCTTCTGTAGTATAGGACAAATGCACACTCGTTAGCTAGGCCTCTTCGCCCATAACAATTAGACTGCATATAGGTGTATACCTACAAATTAGATAAACACTATTACCTTATTAAATATAAAGCATAACTAGTTATTCGCAGTAATTAGTAATAAAACATTACGTTATAAGACACATACGCAGCTACTTTAGCTAGCAGGTCTTTTTAGATGCTTATAGTAATTACTGCTAAGTTTAACCTTAAACTTAAATAGTACGACGTTACTAACGCATTCGTGTATATAACTATAGATAGAGAAATCTATATAAGAATGCTATAAGGATACTAGAAGCCTAGAATAATCTTTAAGCTTAAAAAGGCACTTTATAGTCTTTAAATTTTACCGCTCCTATAGTAGAAAGAATTCCTCTTAACCATTACTAAACTAAGCTTTAAATAAGTGCTATATAAGGCCTACTACATAATTAAGGATAGTATTATTATCTTCTTTTACGTTAATAATATTATCTTAGCCTATTACTAGAAGAAGGAGGTAGAAGCGTAATAAGCTATTAAGGCTCTTTAAGAAAGATATACCTTTATAGGTAGAGAAGACTTATAATAGTTCTTTAGCGTTAAAGTTATTAGAGACTAAGAATAATAATTTATTTAACTCTCTTAGTTAGCTTATACTAATAAAATTAGTAGACTTACAGATAAGAAAGATATTTAATATAATACCCTAATAGTAAGCGTTAAACTCTAGCTACGCGAGGGATTAGTATTACCTTTAGAAGTTAATAAATACTAGCGTAAGATTAGTTCCTTACTATTTACTGCTGTTATAATATAACTAGATATTGCCTTCGTAATATAGCGCCTTACACGCTTTCTTATTAACCCTAGCACAGAGTATTAGGAGGCTGCTAACAGAGTCCTGCTCTACCTTACAGTAATAAAATTTAGAGCACTCTAATTAGGAGGAGGCGATAAGCTTAAAGTAGCCAGCAACGTATTATTTGCTAATAATACAGTTAATAGAAAGAGTTTATAAGGTTATGTAATTAAGCTATTTAGTAGCCTTATTACCTAGAGAGTAAGTAAATAGGACACAGTTACTACCTTAATAACTAAAGCAGAACTACTCGCACTCTCCTAAGTAGTAAAAAAAGCTATCTTTACCTCGCGACTTCTTAAGGAGCTCTAGATATTATTACTAGAGTTAACTATTATAATTTAATGTAATAATACATAGATAATTTAACTTATTACAGAAGAGATTACAAAACTTTAAACTAAACTTTAATATGTAGATATCTATAACTACTAGCTATAATAAGAAGTATTACTTAGACAAATTAAAGTTAAATACGTAGAGTCCTTGTAAATAATAGCAGATAGACTTACTAAAGCGCTGCCCTTAAATAAATAGGAGAACTTTCTTAATTAATTAGGACTAGTAAATAAGAAACTAGCCTTAGTAAAAGAGTTAAAACTTAAAGATATACAGACTTAAATAGAGGATCTGACAATCGCATAAGATATAAGTTTGTGTTAGCTTAGAAGATTACTCTCTAAGTTGAGGGGGTGTGTTAGATTATTAAATACAAGGAAAGAGCGATAAATAGTAGGTCCGATAACTATTGCGATCTACGGAACCTCCGGAAGCAGAGGGGCTATAGAAGAGAGCAACAGACAGAACACAACAATAAATGATCATCCCTTCTGACTAACAAATTCATCAAAATTCTGACAAATCCCTGTAACGAAGTATCGTGAATCTGAATCTTGGTGTTGCAGTATTATTGCGCTAGGCCTTTTCGAGGGCTAGCGCGCAACGCGAAGGACCTGCTCAAAACCTGCGCCAACTGCGCGGAGCGGGGACGACAAGTATTATTCTCTCCCATAGCTGAGTTACAGCAATACAGAACCATCCCTTCACTATTACCTGTGGTGTGAAGCAAGTACTATTGCCTGAAACCATACGTTACAATCCCTGTAATTTAGTATTTCTTCAATAACTCTTTTATTATATAGACTAGAGTTTAGATATCCTAGAAATAGACTAGTTATATAGATGCAGCTTACTAGCAAAAGTTTTAGAGAATTCTATTAAGTAGATCTCGAGATACAGAACCCTGCATTTTTGATTTTTCCTAGTAAAATCGAGGTGGCGACTCGGTGGGGTTGGCGACTCGGTAGTGAAACACGTTAATATAAAATCCTCTATAGATTTGAAATAAAGCTTAAAGTATATATAGAAGGCTAGATATTAAGTTTTAAGATGTAATACTTAGTAGTTGTTGAGATTGCAAGGGTTGGTTTCTCTGATTTTTGGTAGTTTTTGGGTTTGGTCGGTGACTGGTGCCAGTCAGTAACTAGTAAAACACGTTAATAGGCGAAGTTTCTTAATATAGGATAATCCGAGAGTAAGCACGTGCGAGCAAGTAATAGAAAGGGTAGATCAAAACTTTAACCAAATCCGGACTAGACCATTTTAATTTGGCCTTAAAAAGGTTTCCCAGTCCTTTTTTTAGTCACCTTCTTCTCTTAGCAAGCTAAGAAGTTATAAAGCTGATTTCGTTTCCCCCTGTAAAGTTCTACATCAATATATTTCCCGCATTGTATCTTATTGTATTAGGTTTTACATCTACCTTAGATCTTCTAATAATATTACCAAGCACAACTAATAAGTGTTGCCACCTCCATTACTTTGTACACGGCCAAAAGATCCCACATTCCATATCTGTGCGCTTCTCAAAATTTTTATCAAACAGGAGGTTCTCCAGCGAACTGCCCTTCGAGACAATCCCAATTTATCAGCAGCATACTATAGTATTAGGGTTAGGTAGTGTAGGTGGGTCCCGATGACCACCGGGCGCAAAAGTGCTCAATTACCTGTATTTCATTAAATTCCCTGTAATTTTGTATTAAAATTAATGCACACCTGCCACAACTTGCTTGACGCGTCTCTGCCGTCTAAGATTTGTTTGTAAAGAAAGATAGAATTAAGTTTAGTGCATTTCACGTTATTTAACATCAGCCCCTAGTCATCGGGATCCACCTACACTACCTAACCCTAATACCATAGTAGACATGAAATGTAAGATCTTTTGGGGCTATACGACGTAAGACGCGCAATTCCATAGACTGAGATAAGATTCCTCTTTAGGATGCCTGATAATAATCTCCTGCAGATTCCGAAGCCAGGGTTGAAAACATATACATATAAGAGTTAAGTCCTTCGTGTGATTGCCTTTAATTGTCCTATTTACATCAAACTTTAACTATCTCAAAACATCCGGTTTATGTTCAAAATGCAACTCTTCAAATGCCTCATCATCCTAGCCCCAGTGCTTGCGCTAGCGTCACCTGTCAGCGTGGTTGAACAGCAAGCACTAACAAAATGCTGCTACAGTGTACGTATCAACCGTTTCCCGTTGCGATTTGCTTGTCTAACGATCTCCGAAAGGTTGCTGAGAATCAACTCACCTTTGTTGTGACCAACGATAGGGAGTACCTTAATACTCTGAAATAGTGTTATATGTCGTTCACCAGGTAGATATAGATTGTATATTGGATGAAATAACATTCTTATGTAATCTAGGAACACTGCCTCTCCCAATAACTGTGCGAAAGCTAGTCGCAGGATTACGTCCGGTTATTGCGAATCCTCAGACCCTCTGCTAGTTACGACATGCCCTGCATGAGTATTAGCTAAGCTTTATTACTATTAGAGGCATCTCAAGACAGTCCTGTCAAAAAGAACTAAACAAGCTTAGGGAAGTTAGGGGTATAGGCAGTATATTCCTCCCTGGCGATATATTAAGACTTTAGCCGCAGAAATCAGACCCCTAACAGTATGCCTACACGATTTTGCCACCAGTTTTATTCTACCTGCTATACCAATTATCTGATTTCCCCCCTTTCGTGCGCTGTTTTCGTTCCATAATCGTTAACCCGCTTTACTCGTACTTGCCTCTTTAGTTTTGTCAGTAAAACACGAGCCTAAAATTTTACATAGCCGTAACCGATTTCCCAGCTAAAAGCACACCCCTACTTGAGGCTACTGAGATTTGTCTCCCTTGAGATTTGTTCGCCGCGCTAGCCACATTTTATTAGCGCCAATATAATTCACAGTAATTAATATGCATCGACATTTAGACGTCTACAGGGAGGCTAATGCTAGATCATTTATATCACGAGGCTTGTCTTCTACTAATGTCGTTGTCTCTTACGCGGGCCGAGACTTTTCCAGGCCTCTGAAGCCATCACTGCTGCAACACTCTTGGGCCGCGGTGTAGGTAATCTTATTCCTCCTAATTCTTTATTATTCAGCTTCTAAGTCTTATCAATATTCTATTTCTTTAACTGCCCTCCGCTATAGCCACTATTATTGTCCTCCTCTAGAATAAAGTTACCCCCTCTCTCTAGCTAGGGCTCGGCAATTGGTTTAAGGACCTAGTCTCTGTATACGTGGTGAGACATCTTGCTATTCTTATTAGAAGCTTACATGTCATACTCTATTATTTTAAGTATTGCTTGCGAATGCGTGGCAATACTAATCACCTTTTCTTATCTCTTAAACATGTGAGATTCGAAATGGTGTCTCCTGGAACAAATAGCGAGACTACGCGCGCGGGAACGTTTACTAGAAAGGTAGAAAATATGCAAGTATGTTGGCATAGCATCGGTAAGCCTGAGCAAAAGTTTGCCGCCTATTCTGCCTTGTCCGATAATGCATGTCTATAAACTCAGAGCATTTGAAGCGTCTTCGACGCCGCAACGTTAGTCTAAACACCCAGCACCTTCTAGTATCTCTAACTTAGTATTTCTAGTATTTCTAGAATCTGACAAAATTACAAAAATTCATCGTTCCAACCTTCGGTTTCTCGTCCCTCCCCTATTTATCTATGCATCTGCAATTATCTACGTTTAGCAATCACGAGGAACTTAAAGCAGTTCTAAGGGGACAATATTTGAAACCTAGGGTGCCACTCCGCTCTTCCCTAGCTATCTATCTTATTAACTAGATTACTTGCGATAGAGGCCTCAGTTGTTTTAGCGATTTGAGATGTGCTTATTTTTAGGGTAGGTGCATGAACGTACGGCTGACGCTACACTATGCTAAGACTGTATTATTTACTTATCATGATAGGTAGGTAATAAATAATATAGATTTCCTTATGCAATACAATAACAATAAAGGCCTTATCGCGTATCGCTTATCGTTAACAGCTCTGGGCGTACGATAAAGGTAGCCACTCCGATATCAATCTTATGGCACTGCAGCATTAGGATACCGAAACGGCAATTAAGGCAGCGTTAAGGAGAAAACAACACTAAGCTAGCATAATATGGACAGCTCCTCAGAATAGTCGCCTGTACGTTATGACTTTCAGTCTGGATTCTGATAGTCAGACCTAATCGTGGCGCTATTCGGGTAAGATTCGGGGGTTTCACTAGGATATGTGTTACCTACTTCACAGTCTGATATATTATTTTCTCGTGAATAACTAAGCCTATGGGTCGAAATCAGGGGAGAGTGCTATAGTAGCCAATTTTCATCGCGCTATTAACCACGTTAGCCAGGGTCACCAAGTTGCACTCGCGCGCAAGACATGTCCTACTGCGCTTTTTACTAGATAGGCGACAACACGCCCTAGCACCCACGTCCGACTAGCGAAAACTGCTATCGCAGAACAGTACCCCGCTACAATTACGCTAACAGGGATCGGATATTGCACTAGATCTTACGTCGCTAGAGGCTGATAAACACTAGCAACAATACTACAATTCAAGCCGGTAGCGATTGTATGCAGCCGCAGCACCCTAACAGTGCTATATTTACTTGCTAGCTGTCTTATAGCCCGGTTCCTTATTTTCAGGGGAATCTATTAATAGCGAAAGGCTATTTAAGGCCCTCTTTAATATTCTTTTGTGTACCAGGGGTTGGGTTTGAGACTGGAGTTTCTGATTGCTCGTCTCCCTGAGGTTATATCCTTCCATCCAATATCGCACTCAACAATACCATATACGTCTTACTACCTAATTCCTAAGGCCTTCAATTAAGCAGTGCACTACAAAGCGATAGTAGAACCACGTTGTTGGACGTTCTTGTTCCGTACGGTGTCCGGAGGGCAGTGCTACAATATATCTGGCGTATAATATTATAAAGCTCAACGTACTGTTTAGGTACATCTTAGGCAGTAGGGAGCGAGAAGTGTACCTAAATCCAGTCCTTTATTTAAAACGTATCCGATATATATTTCCTGCTACGCGAAGCAATGAAGCTGATACTACTCAGGACAACATGCTAGCTCTCAATGCTTAACGTAAGTACAACAGTATCAAGGTTATATCCAGGTTTAAGAGCCAATCCCCTATTAAATTTACTACAACACTATACGATATTAGTGTCCTCTCTCAGATGTCCCTCGCGCGCACATATCTCTGTCTGGCGGACGGAGATCTGCAAACCGTTCCCGGGCGCTGACTTCTATCAAGCTACATCAATTTTGTCTCATTTAGTATCTAGTAGCTGAACTTAATTTAAGTACTGCTATCCTCCTGTAATTTATTTTTTAGAGTTTTAACTAAAGTTTAGATCTTGCAATATTACCACCACCCTCTGTAGTAACACCAGCGAGGTATGCAGAAGCTATAGCGACCGGACAGAGATTATTCCTATTTTCCTGGCTTGCATAGGCTATATGCATAATAACAAGCCCTCAGTTCTTACAACCTATCTTTAACTAGCACCTGCAGACTGTGAGCTATGCCTGCTTTTCCTGGGATTTCCTCTATCAGACAGAGAAGGGATGGGGCTAAAGATGCCTTTTTACAAGCGCCTACTGGGGCTTGCGACTGATTCGAAGGCACTGTAGTAGTAGAATGGTAGTACACCGGCACAACCACTATAAGAAATATTATTGCTCAGCTGTAATCAAACAAGTAGTAGTTAAGGAAGGAAGTGTCTGTTGACACAGGTACCGCGAGCAGAGGTAGTGCAGTGCAGCAGCTTTTAATCTGCTCATCGGTCACCCGTTGCGCCAAATCCGACTATGGTGAGGGATAAATGATTGGATTTATACCACTTGAAATGGGACAGGCCTCTTAGCAACCACTTCGCACAAAGAAAACCTACTTACTACTCAAGCTCTTTAACTTAAAGTAACCTCTGATTGGGTACCATATTGTGGGGATAGCCAACCCCTTATCTCAGGAGAATCACATCATCGCTGACTGCATTGCAAACTGCAACGGCTGCCTAAGACGACTCTTGATTATCTCCAAATTGAGCCAGTCGAGGTACCTCTCATTTTCTTCGGCACGCAGGGGCCTTTCGTTACCCGGGGGGTTAGTAAGATTATGCAAAATGTGACAGTTTAAGTTTTGCTCGGATCTTTCTTGCCTACAGGTGTTTACTGGGGCATCAAACTGAATATGGAAATAACCACCTATAATGGAATTAGTAGCTACCTATACTAGGTACACTATTGCGCCGCCCTCCTAGCACGAGATATATACTAGTACAGTATTTTTACTAGCGTACTAACTCGCATGAGACCACTCGTCTTCCAAGCCAGACCGCTTGGGATGACAACACCGCTTACGCCTTGCGGTTCTCTATCGCACGTTAGACTACGGTAATAGTAGCTAGAGAGTAGAGCGGAAATAGTAACTAGAAAGCTGTTAGTAACTTTACCTCAATATAAATGGCTTGCGCCTTGCGTAATGCAGTTCTGCAATCTAAGATGCGTTTGCCCCGAGCATACTAGTCGCGAGGACGAACGCCTTAACCTACCAACAGCCAACAAATGTGCTAAAGTTTCCAGTCTTTCTTCGCAACAATTGCATTCAGCGCAATACTATATACCTTGATTATATGGTCAACAGTTATGCGCCGCACTGGCCAACGACCTCGTTAAGACTAAACTCTTCGTATCCCCGTCGATCTCTACTAATTGCACGAAGCTCCTCTCGTCATTATTTGTCTGCGTCTTCTGCGCATAGCTTACCCTAGACGTAGTCTGTACGTTGATCCTACCCGTGCCCAATCTACTTAATATATTGCCCCCGCTTCGTGCCGGACCCGTTGCGTACGTGTTCTTAGATAGGCTTTGCGCCGTGCTGCTAAGGGTCTTAGGGAAGAGACGCGCTAGGCCGAGACGTATAGAAGGCATGCAAGCGCAGATAATACTAACTTCCTATTTAATGATAGACTATAGAAAGGCTTCAGTAAAGTCCTAGGTCACGTTTAACGTCTTTGCGAAGTGGATGAAAGACTGGAGGCGGAGGATCGAGACAACAGTAACGCTTAAGTTATCCCGTTAGCATCTCCTTTACCTAAAAATAACGCGGGGGTTACACTTATAAAGCTCTAACACTAAACATTAACAGTACGCTAATCTTTTTCCTAAGAGAAAGTTAGAGTCTCTAAATCTGTAGTAGTAGTAGAGATAACGCAACAAAGTTAAGAAGGATACTAATTAAAGCATGCGCATAAGATAGCGAGTTATTGTTACTACACGCTCTGTAATGTTCCCCGTCCTACTACGTCTACGCAAAGCTTACAGGCGAGCAGAGGAAGATAGAGGAGAAGACAAAAGCAATTATAGAAGCGAGATTGAAGGCGATAACGCCTTATACAACGCAGCGGAAATTCTTATTAGGGAAGATGTGTAGATAGAAGAGGAGGAATTAGATTTTAATAAAGCTAATAAGTGCGAAGTAGGTGGATTTAGAGATCCAAAAGAACTAGAGCAGAAGTGTAAGTTGTAAAGATAGCTAAGAGAGGAGTAACTTACGTATAGAGTTAATATAATGTCTGAAAATAGAACCTTCTACATGTCTTGGCCTAGCCTAGTATATACTGTTGCGGTAAGCACGTCGTAACGAAGTGTGCGGTAGGCCGGGTGCCATACACATTTTCAAACAAACAGCAAACATAGCAATGTTTAGGGCCTGTGTAGTATGAGATACATTCTTCCGTTAGAAAGGGTTACTAACTAAGATAACAGCCATATTAGCCTCGTCTATCTAATATACACGACCAATTGTAGCATAGGCCGTCCAGTAAATAGCTATAGCACTAACAGCCAGAACGAAAAACACTAAGTAAATAAGTCAATAGGTCTTCCATTTGTTGCGGATTAGTTTATTACACGCGACAGTAGTAGTGTTAAGCGCGCTAAGCAACTCTTTCAGCCTACATACAGTAGCAAAACATTACTGCGTTGCGGTCAAGGCAGTAAAGTTTTTACAAGTGCAGGACATGAACAAGGTCAATAGAGCGTCACAGTTTAGTGTTTTAAGAAAGCTGTCTACACAGCCTTTCTAGGAGCGCTATAAGTGTCTTTGTCTTCTTATAGGTTGTACACAACTTACTGCGCATACTAGGAGCGAACTGAGGCCATAATCTTGGGCTCGGGATGGTACCACCACAGCCAGAAGAAGGAGGGTGCAGAAGAAGAAGAAGAAGAAGAAGAAGAAGAAGAAATGCCTCATATTGGATGATCTAAGATACAGGGCACATCGGCGATGATAGGGGACACCTAAATATGTGTCGAAATGCCTTAGGAGGTGGTCTACGCCGCTAACCCTTTCGCCCGTTCTCCATAGATTCAAGCGAAGCACGTCCTAAGTATTTCACTTATACTAGTACGACCACAAGGCTATAAAACTCTAAATCGCGATTACACCATACAGCTTGTAGTAGTGACTCGACATAAGTCCATGCCTCAGAAGTGGCTAGTGCACTGAGTTAATACTTTATGCCGAGCCAGTAACAGACTAGTAGAATGCAGGGATTAACCTTAGTAGATAGCTGCCGCGTAGGTGAAGCATAGAAAGGACAGTGCTATGATGTGCAGGGCACGCGGGTGACAAAAAAGCCCGCACCGCGGATGCCTTGGCGCCCCCAACACATACAAATTACTATAGAGAGGAGGTCGTTTGAGTATTTTTCAGGCTGATTTCAACATAAGGCTGTAGATTGGCTACAGGCAGCTATATCTATTTTTTTTTTGTGTTGTAGCTGTCAAAATAGAGCGCCTACGAGCCCAGGCGTGCTAGGTCACCACCCAGTCATTTGACCATCCATTTCAGTGCAATCTCTCAGCCTATTTTAGCATAGAATTGGCACGCTCATTAATAAAAGCTTAATCTACCTTCTCCCAGCCCTTAAGGGCGAGCGTGGATGTGTCTGATCCAAAATACTCTAATGTGCCGCGGATCCGACAAGGGTGTTTGTGGACTTAGATGACTGATTTTAAAAACGTCCAAGATTATCTGTTAGATCTACGTTATGTACGTAAAAAGCACGATTGCTTCCTTAAGGTGGCTTAAAAGATACTAAATACTAAATGCGAGTGGAGCTGTTGCACGCTCAGCAGGGTGAATAGGAGGATAGAGGATGATATTCGCTAGAAAGCCTAATTCCTTGCAATAGTTAACGCTTTAGTCACCTTCTGCGACGGTTAGTCACGTAACGCCTACATCCTCAGCTTCCTAAGGTAAACTTGAGATCGTCCGTGCTTATTATAGCTAGGGTAGCAGAGTACTAGACTTTATTAATAATATCTGATATTAAGGCGGTGTTAGCACCTTATAAAGGCTTTTAATACACAAGAAATAATAATAGTATGCCGCTACCCTTTAACTATACTGAGCGACTCTATAAGACAGACAGGATAGGCCTAAATTAAGGAACTAAGGTTTGTCGCACTACTATCAGACTATCCCGCAGACGTAATTAATTGCGATACTAAGGGACAGGCGGTATATATTTGCGAACATACCAGTTGTGGCTTCGCCAAATGCACCGAGACTCTCAACTAACGTCCCTCGTCAAAAGTAATTCAGAAACGAACTTAAAGACGTTACTATATGGCTCTATTAATCAGCAATAGCTGTCTTTATAAGACGCCTATAGTTCTTGTGTAGTTCTAAACTGATTACGAAGAAATGCGGGGTAAGCAGCTAACTGCTATACTTTAGTCCCTAGATTAGCAAGAGATGCGTAGTTAATACTAAGGCTGGCCTACTAATAAACAGTTATCCCGCTATGTAACTTGCAGCAGCCCTTTCCTAACTATGTATCTCTTCCGTTTATGTTCTAAATGATATCAGGACCTCTCACCTTCGCTTTCGCCTTTTTAGTCTCCGCAGCCCTGCGACAACCCTCGCGCAGAGCTTTTAATTTATAGCCTGCCTTTCCGCCTTCAACTATCAGGTCCTCGAGGATCCGAATGTCTTGTTTAGCTACTTTACCGCCGTAGTAAAATGCGTTGAATTTGTAGTAAGAGAGGGGTAATACTCTTCTACTAAATTCAAAATTATCTTTACTGTCGCTAATAAGCCCAGAATCTATAATAATAGCCAGCCAGTCCATCCAAATCGCGGCAAGCCTAATATCTCCTTTTGCGCTTCAATTAGGAGCGCCCAGAGCTCTGTATTATTTCTGAAATACTCAAACTCCTTAAAACCGTCGATATTCCATATCACTAGGTAGAGTATTACCAGAACGGATGCCCACCCTTCTACAAAAGCGGGCGTAGATGCGATATAGAGCCTACTATTCTTGTTATATACCTCTTTAAGCGCCTTAAACTTATAGGGTCCTGTGTTGAATACAATTAATCTGACATTACCTGGCCTGTAGGAGTAGAGCAAATCGGCCTAGGGGACCAAATTGCAATCGGCAGTGCTTGGGACGGAAATACTCTTTGTTAGTTAGTAGGTGAGCATACTGAAAGCCAGCAGCAAGTAATCCTAAGAAATACTAAGTGATGTCGCGTAATAATCTGCGATATCAAGCCTAATAGCATTATACACGACGAAAGTTCCTAGGTTGTCGCGGATTAAGTTACTAACAGAGCGTAGAGTCGCCGTGTGAGCCTCAGTGCGGGCAGTGTGTCCATCAAGGGTATTAAAGACGCAGTAAACTCTTCGCCTGCGATCTTGCTTACTGACTTAATAAGACAGTAATTATCAAAGATCTGTAAGGTATTATCCTTGTAGTCGTAGAGGCGTTTTAGCGGAGCAAAGGCCAGCTTGCGGCCTAGCCGCACGAGAAAAGTTATGTCTACGCCTGGCGACAGATGATAGCCTTACAAAGGGCCTAGGGCACCGCAGCCGATAACAAGGATTTTAGGCTGCAGTATTGTGCTTCAAAATGGTAAGAGATGCAATAGATTAATGCGTCTGAAACGCACGCGGTGGATAGTTGTTTTTGCGTCCGAAACTAAATTATGTATATAGAAGAAATAGATTTGGTCCGGATTTGATGCGCATTGTCAAGCAATACGAAGGGGCTCGTATTTTTTGAACGCTAGGGTCCCCGCATATTTTGGTGGTAGCCTAGCGCTCAAAAAAAACGAGCTCCTTCGTACATAATTTGATGTTCTTCTCTGCACGGCCCTCTTTTCGTCCAGACCCCGCCCCCTCGTTCTCGTTCTCGTTCTCGTGCTCCTCTACCTTAACTTAAACCCCCCTGCATCATAACTACTTCGATCCGCACTCGGCGCAATTGTGCGAGCATGCTTACCATGCTCCACATGGGAAAATTGCGCCAGTCAACAAAGAGCTATTTACTAAGGCCCTAAAGTCTATAAATTCCCTCGCTAATAATTAGGAGAAATATACTAATCTGGGGGCTCATCAGCAAAACCGCGGCTTAGGATTATCACAAGCAATCCCCCCGCTAACTAGTGCCAATACTTATTTACCCTACAGAACTTAGATGACATCAGGTTATAAATACTTATAATACCGTCCAATCCGTATAAATTCTATTATTCTATTACTGTAAATTCAACCCGTTTGTCTTAAAGTGTAGCCCCCTTTCTATTTTATCTCTTTGTAAAGATAGGCTCTGATTATGACATCTAGACTTACCCTGAAGGTCTTATTAAGCAGTTAATATTTAAAGAAAAAGTTCTATTACTTGCAGGCTCTTTGTTTTAGGAGATAGCTAGTATTAAAAGACTTAGTATACCCTGTATAAAGCTTACAGATGGGCTGAACAGCGCTCGTAGCGAGAATTTTAATAATAGTGTTAAAAGCGCATGTTTTCTAGTAGGTGTTTCCCTTACCGCTTCTTTTAACAATCAACTTGCAGGGGAAATAGGTAGGGCACTAACCTAAGAGACGAAAATAAAAAGCGCCCAGGTTCTATGAGTACATTCGCTTCTGCTGCTGTTTTTAAGGGCGCTAAACTGATCTGTGTTAATATATTAGACTCAGCCCTATTATTTACCCTTATTACTATCTGATTAGTAGTCGTAACTTTGAATCCTTTTCTAAAGATCTGTTACTTACTAGACGCCTAGTATTAGACTATATTAAGGGGGTCTAGGGCAAAGGAATTAGGGCTATAATAAAGCACTTCGCTGCTAATAAATAAGAAAGCAACTAATCCAGCATAGATGCTCGTGTAAGCGAGCGCGCTCTTCGCAAGATCTACCTAAAACCCTTTAAAATTGTAATTAAGGCCTCTTAGCCGTAGTCTATTATGATAAGCTACAATGTTATTAACAGCACGCATGCGGACTCTAACAAGTATCTGTTAACAGATATTCTCCGCAACCAATAGGGATATAATAGTTAGGTAATAGGCGATTAGGGTGGCACTAATTCGCTAGCCGTAGCTCTTAATGCTGGCCTCGACCTTAAGATGCCCAGTCCAGCTAGTTAGCGCACCTCTAAGAACATCTAAAGAGCCCTTAATAATAATGAAGTTTCTATAGAGACGCTAGATGCGCGTGTCTTTAATAATTTAAAATTTCTCTAGTAAAGCGGGGGGTTTAATTATCTAACTATTCCTCCCGAGCGCGCGGAAGATCTTCCCGAATATTAAGCGCTGATCTAAAAAGCTAGTGCAGAAGGCGCAGTACTACTAAAGAATAAGAATAACACGCTTCTACTAAACACAGAAAATATTAGCTCTATAGCTATAATTAGCTTAGCAAAATAATGTCTTAGTTAGGGTGGCAGCTCAGCTGCAGTAAACCTGTATTATGATATTACGGCTTATAAGGCGTTCAAGGAAGCAGTTGGTAATAAGGTACAGTTAAATTATGCTAAAGGAGCTCACATACTAAGGAACCTTCCTCCTTGTTCTAAAGGAGTAGTTAATCTTAAAGGCAAGCCTAGCTTCTTATTCTAGTTATTTAATAAGAATAGAGAGGCTGGACCCACAACAAACTACCTAAGCTTAAGTTTCTGGTTACAGGAGTTAACTAGTATAGCCCGCGTGGTTTTGGCGGGTACTTATACTCTGTTAGTGTCCGGGAAATATTATATTAGCTTAGTAACTATCGGGAATACTAAGGTCTATATTAATAATAAGCTTGTCTATAATATTAAAGGGAAGTTAGCTAACGTTTACGCGATCCTGCTAGGAGTAGTAGTAGGAGAGCAGAAGCGGTTTAATTTTATAGCAGGTTAGCCTTATTAGATCCGCCTAGAAGCCTTAACTGTCGCCGATCTAGATAATAAAGTATTATTTATGTTAAATTATCTTAGTTTTAACTTCGGTCTTATAGAGCGGCATCTTATAGAAGCAGATCTCCTTTAAGAGGCTATTAACGTTACTAAATTATCTAATATTATAGTTATATTTGTCGGAAACACTTAGGTTTGGGAGACAGAGGGATGCGATTAGGACGACATAGATCTTCCGCGCAATAGCTCTTTTAACTAGCTAATTACTGCCGTTACAGCAGTAAATCCTAACACAGTCGTTATTAACTCTACTAGTTCTCTAATCTCTATGCCGTAGATAAATAATATATTAGCTATTCTACAGGCGTAGTTTCCAGGATAAGAAGCTAGATATACTATTACTAACATTATTTTTAGTTTAGTATACCTAAGTAGAAAGTTACCTATTACGTTCCCTAAAAGAATTTTAGACTTACTAGCATAGAAGAATTTCCTAGGCGATCTTAAGGCTAACTAAGTAGAATATAAGGAAGGTATCTATATTAGATATCGCTATTACGATCGCAAGCTAGAGACTATTCTTTTTCCTTTTAGATTTAGCCTTTCCTATACAACCTTTAACGTTAATAACGTGTTAATTTTATTAACCTCTTTTAAGAAAGGTTAAAGTTTGTTAGTCACCGCAGATATTACTAATACCGGCGCGCGCGAAGGAAGTAAGACTATTCAAGTGTACGTTAGTCCGAGCAGCTAAGGTGCGGTCAACAGGCCAGTAAAGGAGCTTAAGGGCTATGCAAAGGTTTATTTAGCTCTAAGGATAAAACAGACTGTTTCTATGTCTTTAGATTATAAAAGCTTTACTTATTTTAATAAGTTAAAGGGTAAGTGGTCTGTCGACTTAGGCAAGTACGTTGTTTCCGTAGGCGTCTCTAGCGCGCATATACTTGCTACGAAAGAGGTTGAAATTACTGCGTCCTTTGACTTTGATCCTTGAAGGTTTAGATTGAAGTAGTCACGAAAGAAGGTAGCCTATAGGGTATTGAAATAATACGTCAGCCTTAATGCGCTTGAGCTTCCAACTAGCTCTTGATCATACCTACATATTATTGTTAACGTACCGGATAAGTGAGCCGATCAGACAAGCGAGTCGATCAGCCCCCTGAGTGCCCCGCCGCGCGCGACCTCCCACTCAACCACTTCAGGAGAATATTGTAATAACTTGATATAGAGAGTATCTAGAGTAGTTATAATGCCTTTTTACACGTACGAGAGTTGTGCCCTTGCTCTCTGCAGCGCGTGCGGCGCGCTCTTGCCTGCCGGCTTCCACTAAGGCGAGCCTCCCCCTCGCACGTCTCGTCATTTAGTTGCTCATCAACGTCCTTTTAAGCAATAATCTCAGCCTCTTCTGCCTTGCCAAGGTCCCTTGCCGCTGGATCCACTTCCTACTACGCTTTCTACGCTAATTTGCAGCTTCATTAGCCTTCTCAAGGTCTTTGACTCGGCCCTGGAGCAACGCAGCCGAATGAGCCATCATCTCAGCCCCCCTTTAAGCTGGTTAAGGGCTTCAACAATTGAGGCAAGTGACGAGCTTTTCTGTCTCCTAATCCTGTCGCGAATCAACGTTGATTGAGCCTCTAGCTCGCGAGTATTGCTTGGTGCTCTAGCCTCCAACTGGTCGTCAAGCTTCGAGAGCACTACATCCGCGACGAAGGGTCGCTTAAACAAGTCGGTTGGCCAAGGCAGATTCCCTCGTCCTAACCTGACGTCAAGCTCGGGGGTGGAGAGAGAAAAAGGTGTTTCTTAAAAGTATCTAAGTCTGTTGAGAAAAAGAATATCCTCTTTGGCCATACCATGCCGGCCTACCTTGTCGATAACGCGAAATATCAGCTTAACGTCAAGACGGCAAACCTGGTCCTTGTTCTCTAGGCATCCAATATAGAATGATGTCCACCCCAACTTCCCCATCCCAAGTTCTTGTTCGTCCATCGGATCGCGGCGGCCACCCACGATAGCAAAATCAGCGGTGTCTCCTAGCCCTTAGATATAGACTTTCTTTAACTTAATAAATCTATTACTTCCAGAGAATGAGTAGTAAGGTTCATCTCGTCCCTTCAGCACCAGGCCTTCCTATCTCTGTATTATGGCTTAAGAGAATGCCTCGTGAAACTGTTCAGGGGCATGGCGAGAAGAGATATCGATGTTCTCGCGGCTGCCGATGGCCGCTCAGCCGGGAATACAGTAGACTAGTGAGCAAAGTCGCTGCCGGCGCGCATCGTGAGTATATGTTATATAGGAGGTGTTACCGTGTAACAGCAAATCATAAAACATAATCATAAGATGCTCATTAGTATTAGCGGGTGAGTCTTCCCGAGTTCCAAGGAATCGGCCGGATCATGGCACATGCTTGCGGATCCTATAGAAGGGTTCAATCCGCTCGCTGTAATCGTTCCAGACCAGTAGCTCTCCCTCCAGAATGCATTGCTTCTTGATCTTGCACTTTGCCGAGTCGAGCCTCAAGCAATCTCGCAGCACGTCATGCAGGCCTGCCCGATCTTCTGTCGAGTCTCTTCCGCTTTTAGAGAAGATTTTGATGCAATTCCCTCCCTTATTCAGGTCAATGTGCACTTGGCAGTACTCACCATCGTACTTTCGCTCAACACTTATGCGTCTACCCTTTGCTAGCCGACAGCAATGATTAATGCTTCTGGTCTTGTCATGCGCTATTCGTGTAATCATAACTCCAATTTGAGGCTTTAACAAAGGTGCGGCTTTGTCTTTAAGCAAGGGTTCGACAGCTATCGTTGGCCGGGCGGGCATCCGCCGTATAGAGGTTCCAGACAACATCCTTACGGCAGCCTCGAAAGAGTTTTAGAAGCCCAGGACATTAGGTAAAAGGAAATAAAACTTTTGCATCGCTAGTGTTTCCGGGATCTGCACTAGACTATAGGACTTCAGGATCATACGGACCATCCACTTCGCTTCAGAGCTGTATAATCTTCGAAATATTCTCGCCAACACGTCATAAGTCCGAATCGGTTCCTTGTATTTGGCTTCCACCCTCTGCCTCAGCTCTGTGGATGAGAAGGGTGACCTGGCAACCCGGTCTAGAGTTTCGTCAAGCTCTTCTAGAGTCACGCTTGAACCGTGTCTGCCTTCTGCATCCGTTGCGGACATCAAGCGCTCGACACAAGACGCAAAGTCGGCACTATCTCTGGCCTTCCAACTTTGTAATTGCTTTAAATGTGTCTCACCGAGCCCTTAGGTTTGCTTAATAATTGATTCGAGCCATTTTCCCCGCAGATCAAAGACAGGGTCTGCCCTCCGCTCTAGAAACAGACATGATAAGAAGGCAATGGCTCCTTGTCCTTCTCGCGGAATGATTGCATCATGCTTATTAAACCAGGAACCAACTATTTCGGGGTTAGAACTCAGGGTATCACGCGTTTTTAATAATTTTCTGGCACAGTTTGGTTCCAATTCGTTAAGGAGGTCGCATAGGATGCTAAAGTTAAAGGGCATTTAACCTGCAGGTGAGATTGAACAAATATGGTCTTTGTAGGAGTCATAAAGGGATGGGTAGAAGGTTGCGTATAGGAATGAGAGGCGTCTATTTAAGAGATGTCATGCCGCAGGAGCGAAGCTGGCTAGGATTGGGTTCGGGTAAGCGCACATACCCAGGTCTGTTGCAAGTATACGAGGTACAGTATCTGGAGCAGGGCTGGGAATAATCAAAGATGATTGTTCGCGGATCGGCCCCTAGCAGTCTTAGCAGTAGCACAGCCGAGTATAGGCAGAGGCATTCAGCTCCTCCTCTAGCCTAGCGCGTGCCACTGAGGGAGTCGACAATTTCCAGCTCACACCCAGAACAGAGAACACCTGAAGGGGCGCGTCACTATCACCTCGGCTTCAATTTGATACAGATGCGAGGCGCAGACTTATCCATGTCTATTTAACAACAATTTTGAAAGAAGAATTTAACGTCCCCTCTGCGTAGCGCAAAACTGTTAAGAATTGGAAGAAGTGATGATTATTCTGCCTGCAAGCTAGAGACTTAATTAACTATATATACAGATTGATAGCTAAGGTGGTGTTTTGGGAATGGCTCATCACATCACGTGACCTAGCATCCAACTAGGGTGTGTCATAAACTAACAGAAACCTGCCGGGCCGAGAAATATCTGGTTAGACCGGACCATTCTAATCACTAGATTAATCTATTATCGGAACTTTATTCTGCTCGAACGGCCGGTTCTGTTGCGAGTTCGACTGTAGTGGTGGATACATTAGTAGGGCTTCTCCCTATATCACGATTGTTAGCGAGTCTATATGCAGTTTAACTATGTCTCTGCAACTTACTATTTAGATCGCCTTCCAAGATTATATCTTGGGAGTCTTTATCTGCATCCCTTAAAGGACGGTGTTGTGTATGAGTAGAACGTATGGTGTATCTCTTTGTTCTAATTGAAGTGCCGTAACTACTTCTAATGATGTTGCGCATGTGTTTCCGGAGAAAGGGTTTTCCGGCTGGGAGGCAGGCGCAAACGACGGCCATGTGCACCTCAACCGTCCTAAAAGCCAAGCATGAGAAAAGATTACTACTATCGGGAGGCAGAAGTTAAAGCCGTATTGCACTTACCCCCACATGCACGTTGAAACAGCTTGCCAGGTAATATCTGTTGTGTCGACCCAATCCAATGTGCGCTTTAATCTTATAACACTAGTAACCAAAACCCTAATTCGCGTATTAGTGGTTCCTACTACCATACCCTGCAGATGATTATAAAACATACAATCCTCCTGTTATTAACACTATCATAACACCAATCTTTTGCCTCTTAGGCAGTTGAAGATTTCGTAAAATTATAACTGGCAGGATAAGCATTACAACATCTGTAGTAGAGTTCATAACGCTACTAAATACTGCGATCGTTAACCAGTTAATGCATGAACCACCAAGAATTGTGTGATCCTAGTATTTTTCAAGTGGCCGACAGGCGTATACCCATTCAAATGATGCTACCAGGCTGTATATAACCACAATTACCATAGTGATGTAGATAACGACCTGGAGGCATCCCCACAGTGTAAATCGAATAAAGAGTGTGAGGAGGGAGAGCTTTGTGAGCATAATTGAGATGCCGTAAAACATTCTACTTATAGCCCCAAGCTTCAAAATGCGTTAGTCAGTCTACTCTTTAAGTGAAGAGAGAAGATAGCAGGGGAACTTTGCTTACTTTCATAAAAGTGGGACTAAAAATGAAAACTGGGACATCCTATAGGTGTCGTCCGAGTCTATAATGCGTGCCTGGAAATATTTAGTCAATTCCTAGTGTCAGTGGGAATATATAAGCTGCCTACTGAGAGAGCTAAGTACTGAATACACTAAAGCGAGAAACTAAATTTAGGTTACTTGTTTAGCAAAACATCCCTGTAAATAAATCGATGTGAGCCTAACCTATGCGGCAGTTAATAAATCCACAAACATTAGCTAAGGTCTTTAATAAGAAGGGTAGGGTAGCTTACAATCGTCTACCCTTATGTGGCGTGTGATAAAGTGGGCAGTGTAAAACCGTAACCCCGTGAACAGAGTTGAGGTAATCGCAACCACGATATGGGTAGTGAGAATAACGTACGCTCTAGATGGCGGACTGGTAAAGTTAGGCGTAATACCTGGAGGAGGAGCTATCACACTAACGGCTTCGTCTCGCTTTGAAAGAATTGTAGAATACATTAAGCAACAGGTTTAGTGTAGGAGCGGATTAGTTGGTCTTAGGAAATAATATGAGTTGCGTGAAGGAGCAAATGCTGCTAGAACAGTATGCTTCAGTGTCTGAGAGTAGTTGAGACTCAGCTAGGGTATGGATTTGAACGCGTTCCCCCTAAATGAGCCGACGGTTAGATGTCCTTGGCATTCTTGGTGGATGACTGTGTTGGAAAAAATGCTTTGGCTGTATTGAGTGCCTTATATAAACCTGTGCATTTTTTTCGGAAGCTTCACGCTAATTGTAAGCACGGTCCATCGGCCGTGCGAAGCTCAGCCTACTCATGGGTAGAGGCTGTACTCTGACTTAAGCTAGCATTCAGAGTTAGCTAATGGGATCCTGACCTAAGAAGCGCGGTTCCAGGATCGCTGATGAGGCACTACATTTGGCTGTTAATCCACCTGGGAGACTTCCTCAAATTCTGGTGTCTTATGTTGCAGAAGTATTTGAAAGGAGATAATAATAGAGCTTAGAACTACTAATATTAAAACCCTATAAGACGATTCTGAGCTTTCTTACGCGGAGCCCTTAACACTAAAAAGCGCAAGGCTAGGCTAATTGTCTGTACTGACCTATAGGAAGAAAGTTAGGATCTACAGCGGGATAAGCTAGCAAGGAATGCTTATGGGCAGAGAATCTTCTATTGTAAGAAGTATAACTTTAAGCAGTCTGCCCACAATCGAATTCGTGAACACCTACTCTCACACGATATCCGTAAAGCTGCGCTGCCATCGGAGAAGAAGGCTGCAGTTGAAGGCCCTATTGAAGGCCTCTTTAGGAAGCAAAAGGCACTTGAAGAAGGTCGTAATATAGAGCAAGAGAAGCATCTGAAGGCCACTATCAACAAGGAAGCCTATAACGAGGCTCTCATCCAGCTCATCGCGCGTCGAGGTCTCCCTCTCTCCATCCCTGACTGGGCAGAGATCTACACCCTTATCTACTCTATTAACTATATGGCCGTCGATATTGTCATGCAAAGCTGATCTCTAGTACCCTAACAACTTGACGATTCCTTCTGCCTCTACTAGTCGGCAATTATGAAGAGGCTATAAGCTTCTCTCTCGCTTATACACTTTACAGTCAACCTCTGGAGTGCGCTAAATTATAAGAGCCTACGAGCAATAGTTGCTCACTTCGTAGACGCAGTCACTCGCAAGGTCTAAAAGGCACTACTTTTGCTTAGAGAGCTGCCTGGCACTCACAGTAGAGAGGCTTCAACGCTCATTAGGGTCCATTGCAAATACGACACTACAGTGATTGGAGTGACGGAAGCTAGATTAATGCACCTGTGAGACGATGCGCTAACAGGCCGGTGTTGTGCATGCATTTCCGACTCTTTGGTAACCAACAGGATTCTTGTGGACCCAAATTTTGGTCATTACAAGGTGCGCAACGCGGTCTCAGGGTATCGAGGCTTGTTAAGCTAACTTGCGAGCCGGCAAGCCGCGAATGGAGCGGAGCTCTATCCCAATAATAAATCGGCTTAATTGCACTGACAACTCAAATTCCTATCTTCAATTTCAACATTGTCACGATTCGTGAACACTTATCCCTCAACTGTGCTTTGCTTTATATGATGGTTTGGCATTAACATACTCGCTCATTCGCCAAATGAAAACTTTTATAGAGCGTAGTCAGCTTTTCCTTAGGGCTGTCATTTGCGTAGCTATTCTGCGATGTTTTCAGAAGGGCTTGACATGACGCAAAAGCAAAGATATGCTTGATTGGGGCGCAGGCAGAAGTCGCCACAGAGAAGCTAATCGATGGACAAAACCTCGCACGTTCTAGATGGCGTCTCAGCACGCTAATGCATCAGAATGCCTGCTCCTGAAAGAGACCACATGTGTGGGCGTTAAAACGTCTGTGCATTTTTTGATCGAGATTCACAGATAAGACCAGAATATTTACTTTTGCTAGAAAACGTTGTGTCACAGCGGCTTCTGAGCCGCGCGCTCTTTGATACCATCCCCCTACGCTACAGTCACTATAGGCGTTACCTCTGTGCTAAATTTGCCGTTGCGAAGGAACAACTGCTCCTTAGGCCGAACACAGAGGAAGAGATTCGCCAGCACGTGCCATATGACTGCTCAAGAACAGGAATAAAGAGCCTCAGTAGCTGCTGTAAATGCTAGAGCATCTTTTAGAGCCTAAAATATGTAATGTGTTCTATAACCAAGTCGCGTACATACTAATAGTATTGTTAGAACTGTTGAAACTGTTATGAACTGGGCGCTTGTCATTGCGGAGAAATTGACAACGGATTGATGGCTGTCTGGCTCGAACCTGACCCAGCCAACTGAGACACTCTCATTAGAGTGCCAGTGGAACGGGAGCAAGTGGTTCCCCCACCACATATTGCATTGCAGCTGGACACTTTACGATGGTACAAGGCCCAATTACTATGCACTAGCATCTCCTGTGACGTGGAAAATACCGCAAAGTTGTTAGTGATACTTTCCATCCAGCGCCAGCTAATGCGCCTTCGAAGCGCAATAAATCTGTTTCGTCATAGCGCTGTCATTCTCACAACCCGACCAAGCTATTCAGTGTCTTCCGATCACAGTGGCGTACATAAGCTAACCGAGTTCCCCCTATGGGCGTCTATACAAAAGTTTTCACTTTGGTGTGATAACGGCTTCATATCTCTTGACGACGCTATTTGGCGCTAGTCGCGATGGGTATTCACGTCAACTTGCTGGATAAGGTTTGAATATGTTGCCACATGGATATGGCCTCAATCCATCCCGTATGTGAGTTTCGCCGTTATCCTGTAATGGACGGTATGCAATGTTGAGGTTGTTAAAGTGACCGATACAGAAGATGGGGTCCGTGATACGGTACTTTGATAGGTCTCTTCTCGGGGTTGGTCAACAGGGGTTGGCCGATCATTTTCTGCAGAAAGCCTTTTTAAGACGCCTGGCGCAATAGGACTAGTGGTCCGATACTGGATAACCGTCCCCTGCAAACTCTAAATACTCCAGTTCAGTTCAAGAGGTTGGCTGTGGATAAGCTCACTCACTCCACAGACCTGGGTGCGCCCTTGAAGGTGTCCGAAGAAGTAATCGCAAACGAGGGATTTGTTTTTGGCCCCTGAATAATTGCACGCGCAGCTCAGAGGCCTGGAGTCTTTCAAACAACATCTGTCCAGCCGGTTTACTTTCCTAAATAGGGTTACAGCTGAAAAGCTGGATACATCGCTAGCGACCCGAGAGCCTGGTTTTCCGGGTCACGATTCTATTAGCTAATCCTGAGTGCTAGCGTGGGTCAGAATGCTTTCCACTTCCTAGCGCAGATAACTGAGCTTTGGGGGCCGTAACTAACGGCTTAGATGGCGTTAAAACGCACAACATCTGTATGGCCCTAAAGCGGCATCAGGCGAAGTACCCGAATTAGGGTCCTTGTAGCAAGATTTCGTTGGGAATTTTAGATCGCGCCACACGGGTCCGAATGGCGGGCTTGGTTTCAGTTCCCATTGTCGCGAGGGAGAGAAACGTTCATGCTTAATCACGGCAGGCGCAATAGACTTCCACGGTGATCGCCGGGGATCCGTTAATTATGCCAGGGAAGGAACGCCTTTGCGGTTAGGTTGTTGCCCATGGCTTATATTACTCCACCTTAGATTCGTGTCCATGCTGAGGATGCCGTGCAAGAGACTGACCATACAAGTATCGGGCTGTTCACTGTAGTTTCTATATTTCAGGTTTCACAGATGCTTATTAGCTAACATGGCCGGTTTCTATCAGGATTCACCCAGCCTGCTTATCTGTATTCTTGTCCTTGCCATTCCTGGATATACATCAATGGGCTTAAGACTGTACACTCGGAGTACGAGAAGAGCACTGGGACCAGATGACTGGTGTATGGCATATGCGGCTGTAAGATGCCTATTTTCTAAGCTTTTCGTATAAAAAACCTAAGTGCATAGTTCCCGTTCATGATTGAAAGTATCTCTGGAATCCTAGCCGCATACTTTGGTCTCGGACAAAGACAAGAGGGACTCAGCCCATCAGACTTGAAAAATACACTCCTGGTGAGCATATTCCTCTTTTAATAAATACTTTCAGTCGGCACATGCAACTAACTTGCAGCAATAGTGGTTCCATATCTTTGCTTTCTTTTATCCAAATTCGATGCTGCCCATTAAGTTAGGTATCGCCTTCCAGCTGTGTCGTGCCGCTACGACACGCAGGCGGTACCTCTACTCCATTTATGGCATGATGATAGTGAACTCTCTCACCTTAATCTTACTCTTTATTTTCCAGCTCACGCAATGCAAACCAATAGCGTAAGTCTCGGTCCATTCAAAAATGCGGTTCTAATCGTCCCAATGTAGATTCAACTGGGATAAGACTATTCTAGGAGGCCACTGCCTAGATCCAAAGTATATGACGGCAATAGGTTTCAGCATGTCTGCAGTACACATCACAACCGACTGCATTTATGTATTCTTGTAAGTTGTAAAGGCCCACTTGTTTTCCGCGAAACTCACAATGCCGGGCTTTTAAGGCCTATACTGCTGTTATGGAATATCCAGATGAGTCGAATAAATAAGATATCAGTGGGTGTGCTCTTAAGTATGGCTGCTGTGTAAGCTAAGTTATACCTAAATAGCGGTGTCTCTGACTAGTTTACAGTGCAAGTTGCGCTGCCATAATCCGTTTTAAGTACACCCTCGACGTTCGACACACCACAGATTTCACCTGTTTGTTGTCCTGCACAGCTATCCTACTTTGTAGACTAACGATATGAGTTCTAGTCGACTTAAGTAATTTAGCATGTTGGACGTGTAAGTACTCATAGATATAGCACACCACATCCAAAACTCATTATCCCTACAGATGCTGAGCCTGGTATTGGATACTTCGTAGGAAACTTGGCTGTAGGCTCCCCCCATCTCCACCTAAACCTGCTTCTAGAGGACGTTTAACATAACCTAACCATCGTGTTTGCAGACCCTCCGCCCGTTATTCAAGACCCTTCATAATGACCGATCAACCTTTGCCGGCTATGGCAGCAACGCACAAAGTAGCACATGGGCTAGGCGGTGTAACATCGTCAAGCCGACTGACTACTACGAGTTAGAATCCGGGAAGCCTTCCCAAACCCAGACCCATATCAATAGCGGGCGCCAGTGCAACAACTCCTCCAGCCTTATTGCTAGTGATAGGGAAAGCCAGAATCGTCCAGCGACTGCATAGCCGTTCGCCACGAGGTCCAACTCACAGATCAGGTCAAAGCACAAAACATAGTGTAATTGGCTAGGTTTGGCTGCCGCGATGCGGATAATAATTTGGCATGGCTACGTCATAAATGCACGAGCTCCGCTAAGACACTTACAGCAGCTTCTAGAAGGCTCCGAAACTCTACATAGACTAGATAGGTATTTCTTAGCTACTAATCCTGTTACTAAATACAGCCGCTAGGCATGGCTGCAAATGCCGCACCTGTTGTCCTCTCAGAGGGTCTCTCTGATAGCCCCCCGTCTGGGCTTCTGACAACCGTTGGCCTTGATGTACCTGCAGGTGTTGATAATCTGTACATCCCACACAGCGAACAATATACCAGGTTACTGACAGCGTCAGGAGCCAGACAATCCAAGGCCAGAGCTCTGAGGAGACCCAGCTGGTTGCGAAGAGGGAGGCGCAGCGAGGCCAGGAACGTGGTAGACTTCGCCGAGCGGGCATTTGCCAGGTGGGGGTTAAGTCACCGTGCAATGGCGACTCGGCTGGTCCAAATTTGGACTTAGGTGCAGATTTCGACTTAGGTAGTGCAGATTTCTAAGATAGATTGTTAGTAGGTTGTATAAGCAAGTAAAGTACAAAATATAGACTATTCATAATCAAGTTTATTAATTTAGGCAAGTAATAAGCTACTACAGATAGATAACTAATAAAAGGTAGTCTATAAGGTGTTAAAAAGATAAGTACAAAGATGTCACGGTAACCACCGTAACACCCGAATTGGCTAGCCCTATCGAGGCCTGAGCTCAAGCACAGGCCTAGCCCCTGAGTATTCTTCTGCACCTAAGGCTCGTCGGTGTCTAAGTCATATGCACAACATGCTTTCCTTTTTCCCACAAGGAGCGCTGGCAAGTGTTCAAATGCCCATCTTTGTTGCTCATTTTCGGCCAAATTCGCAGGGATGGGTTCAATATCCCTAGCTCCAATGTAATGTTAATAATATTACTTTCTAATCTTATAATATTATAGCCTTCTACTGTAGCCCTATATTAGTAAGGTTACAGATGAGGAGTCCTGTGCTATACTCTCTGAAAGGTGAGATCCCGAGCGTGACCGCGTTGATGCTGGCTTTGGATCTGGAGTAGTGATAGCGTGTATAGATGTTGTGCTCGGTTTTTTTGACAGCACACTCATTTGCACCGCGGTGGTAATTTGCTGGCTATGCTGGCTGGAACCTACATTGACGCTAAGATTCTGGCTAAAACCCATACCACCTGTTGTGAAGTTCTGCACGAATTTTCTGAGCATGGGCAGGGTTGCCGACATGAGCGAATAGCCGAGTAAGACCTGCTGCCAGATTACTGTAACGGCGACGTTCACGCCGGTTTCATTGCTGGAGAGAAAGCGGATCGATGTGACCAGGTACGCGATGATGCAGGCGACGGCTCTAAAGGTCGGTTAGCGAGTCTCAGAAATAGGAGGGAGCCACGTAGCTTACGGAAGCCGGAAAGCGAATGCGACGATGACAAGGAGCTTTTCGCTCCATGCCATATTGATGCTGGTGAGGAAAAGGGCTGGTAATATCACGATTGCGCACTCAAGCATAATCTCTGATATAAAAATTGCTAGCAGTCGGGCTGCCTGGCTCATTTGTAAGCGGTCATACATTGTGAAGAGATCGGGAAACTTGGGGGGGAGCGACGGACATGATTGGCACACTGGACGTTCTGCTGGCCTAACACGACGAAGTTAGGTGAACAATCGACCGAAATGGCAAGTGCAGAAGCCGCTCCCCATGCGCAAATGATGGCGATAGCGATATTGCTGGCCCACCATTGCCTCTTGAGCTCGTAGGTGAATAAAGCTCGGACCGTAAGTAGGAGGGAGCATTTTGAAAGACATAGAGCGACGACGAGGAGTATCCGACTTGCAAAGAAGAACTACGGATTGAAAAAGAGTTATTATGCGATCTGACATCAGGGTTAACCGCTAAGAGGGCTGGGTACCTTGACCATGTGAGCTAAGTCTCGAGAGTTAATCATGGATGTAGCTTTCCCGAGACCGTTATGGTATGCAATAAAAATGGAGATCCACTGGCCGAGGCCGACGATCTGATTTGGATGGATAAGCAAATCTGGCTTGAAGCTAGTGGGTAATACATGAGGCTGACTTTTGCGCATACAATGACTAGATCATCGAGGCCCCATCTGTGCCATTTTACAATGGTGATGCGCACAATGAGGACTAGAAAAGTGAAGACTAAGGTGATAACAGCTGCGATGAATATCGGGGCACCGTAGTCAGTTTCTGAAACTACAGCAAAGCGATTTCCGGTCGGTGCTGCTGGGGACGGCAGAGACATGGGAAGCTGCAAAGTTGTAGATATGGGGATTTGGAGGTTGAAGATGATAACGAGTTCCGACTCCGAAACGGCGGAACCACAGGCATATCTAAACTCGCAGATGTATTCTGACCAATGTGTCGAGGTGCTGCATTGCGTGAAGGGTGGTGTTCATTCAGAGACACGAAGATATGTGACGATGCGGCAAAGCAAGCATGGCCAAGCTGGGCCTTCCCTGTGATCTGTCGCCATGTCTCGGAGGCGGGATTTCACCGCAGCGATGGTACTGGACAGACAGCCGGTGGTGAACCTGACTATCCACTGCTGCGAGCTTGGCGCATTTCTTTTTGAGATGTGCCCCGGCCTTTGCTCAGACGGTCCCTCCACACGAGCCGTGCCGGCTTCCATCCGCGCACGGGCGCTTTCCCCACGGGTGATATCCGGTCCAGTCAAAATGTGCTCGTGAGTCAACCCCTGCTGCATGATGCATGTGCAATAATTGTCCTTCCCGCACTTCAACATTAACATGACTTTTCTCCGCACCCTCTTAATGGATACCAGTCGCTTGGGTTTTGTTCTCGTTTAGCCCCAAGGGAAAAACCAAAATCTTCCATTTTGTCTCATCCGTCTGGAGGAGAGCAATGTCCAATCAACCTCTGAGCGAAGCCAAATCATCTTTGGCCGACCACACCTATGGCGAGAATGAAATCTCCGACAGCGATCTAGCGGTCTCTGCAAAAGGCGGCACAGCGCAAGATAGTAGCGACATGCATCGCATGGGAAAGCTGCAGCAACTGAGGGTATGCGTCTCTCACTCCCTGAAACTATTCAGTCCGACTAATCTGTTTCGCCAGCGCAATTTCCGTCTTCATTCCATTTTTGGTTATGCTGTTGTTATGGGATGCACTTGGGAATATGCACTCGTGTAAGACACTTCACCTCATTCTGCTACTAGTCGAGTGACTGATCTACTCCTTTAGCATCATTTCCCTCTCCTTAATGAATGGAGGAACCGCTGGTGGTATATGGATGTTCCTTATTACCTGTGTTGGCATGTTCTTCGTCGTTCTCTCCTTAGCTGAGATGGCCTCAATGTGAGACTTTACCGGTGCGAGTAGAGGTTAGCACGAAAACTGATCGAACCAGGGCGCCCACGGCAGGAGGCCAATACCACTGGGTTTCTGAATTTGCGCCGCCGAACCAGCAGAAATTTTTAAGCTATATCACTGGTCCGTAAGCTCTCGCACATAACGATACTAAAGAAAGTGACGACTGATTTGTTGTAGGATGGTTTTCAGTCATCGGTTGGCAGGCAGCCATGGCAAGTACGGCTTATGCTGTCGCCCTTCAACTTCAGGGATTAGTGGCGTTGAATGTGCCTGACTACACCATTACAGGCTGGCATAGTACGCTTCTCTGTATCGCCACAGCACTGTTTGCAATCCTTTGGAATACTATTCTCGTCCGAACACTTCCACTGATGGAAGGCATCGTCATGATCCTACATGTTTTCGGATTTATAAGCTTCGTTGTTGTGCTGTGGGTCCTGGGCCCTCGATCAGAGCTACAAGCGGTGTTCACCGAGTTTCAAGACAACGGGGGCTGGGGAAGCATTGGGTTATCATGTCTTGTGGGGATGACCGGACCCGTTATCACCTTAATTGGAGCCGACGCGGCATGCCATTTGTCTGAGGAGCTCAAGGATGCATCCTGGGCGCTTCCAAGGTCCATGATAGCTACAGCTGTTCTCAACTACAGTCTCGGGTTTGTTATGACCATAACCATCATGTCTACGCTTGGAGACGTCGATGAGATCCTCGTCACCCCAACCGGGCAGCCTTATATCCAAGTCCTTCTCAATGCCACTCAATCCCGGAAAGGAACATCCATCATGGCTGCCGTTGTTGCTACCTTGCTTCTCTTTGCCGCCGTCAACCTCGCTACTACGGTATCGCGTCAGCTCTTCGCATTTGCGCGAGACCAAGGCCTTCCTGGCTCACGATGGCTTTCATATGTAAGATACATATCTGTCAAATTCCGGACTACGACAAAGACTGATATTTTTAGATTCCGGCTGGTTGGGACATTCCACTCAATGCTGTTACTACCACGCTGATCATTACCGCGTTGCTCAGTCTCATCATCATCGGCTCATCTATTGCCTTCAACGTCATCATATCAATCGGGCAGGTTGGAACTGTGGGCTCGTATATTCTTGCAATATCCTGCATCTTCCGAAAACGCCTTGTAGGAGAACCGCTCTTGCCATCTCAATTCAATCTAGGAAGAGCTGGTTTAGCCATCAACGCCATTGCATTGTGTTTTCTGGTCCTGGCATTTGTCTTTCCTTTCTTCCCGCTGAACAAGAACCCCACTCCCGCCCAGATGAATTGGAACGTTCTTGTTACAGGGTTCACAATGGCGGTGGCTCTCATTTACTACGCCATCAAAGGACGAAAGACTTATAACGGACCTGTTACATACGTTCGGCGCAGCGAGTAGAAAAGCATCAAACTTTTAGCCCTATAGGCTATATTTGACCTCGTTACGATTAGTTAATGTGTTTATGGATAACGTTTTCCATCGAGTGCGCCAACTATTGAGTTAGCCAAAATCTCTTGGCACCCAACATGACTACGCGCAATGTCTCAACCAACTCAGTGAAATCAATCCTAAAATGAAGGCAGGATAGAGCTTCCTTGCTAGGCTATAAAACAAGGCTAATTTAAAAGCCTCTGGAGCCGAAAACACGTCCTCGCTGACGTCGAGGCCATTTCGTTGACACTGGACCCGAAGTGTTCTAGCGACACCCTTCCGAAAGACTGCTTGCACTTCCGCACTTCCGAGCTCGACGGCAGTGGGATGGCGACCTGATCACCGACGAGGGATATAGTTTGCCCTTGGCAAGAATTGGCTTTGAAATAAGTGTGAGAGGTAAGGGCCCTACAAAAGCATCTCCATCTGGCGGGACGTGGATCAGGTGGTGGAACACGTTATGTCCACCCTTTTGTGGAGATAGACTGTGTTGGAGAACATGGCCAATCGTTGCCAAAGAGCGCGTTCCTGTTCCATTCTGATCAGACACCAGACCGGCCCTGGGAGGCTCGTCGGCTTACAGCGGTCTTCTAAAAGGCGAGCCGTCGAGCGTGGGGAAGGACAGTTTATAACTCAACTTTTTCCGCATCGGAATCACGGAAAAGCACGTGAAAAATGTGCATCAGCGATTCAATCGGCATAATGACAAGGGGCCGGACGCAGACTTAAACACTGTATTTACCTGACAAAGCGGCTATCGACCGTTGCATCAGTCATCTACTTACCGGCTTAATGGCGCGTTCCCAGCTCGTTGGCACGAATTTATACACCAACCAAGCAAAACCAGGCCCTTGAACTACTCAAAGGAGGGAGGCCAACCTACTCCTATCGCCGTATGGAGATCTAGAAGCGTGTCCGTGGTCCGACTCGGAGCTTATAGATACTCGTTGGTGGGTGTATTGTACGCCGCGCTCAAGGAGCTTCTGCTACATTCTATTGCGATCTACCCCAAACACTTCGCAGTCGCTGCTGCTATCATTGGATGGAGACAGGAGATCGAGTCGTTCGAGGATGTCGTGTGTGGAAGGATGGCCGCCTTGTGCTTCACAAAGCGGTGGTCCTGGCCAGCCTTGACCGCTCTGTGATCGATTGTAAAGCACTTGTAGACCAGCGACGAGCTGTGCTTGTTCGAGCAACTCGATATATCTGTGGGATTTCGATTAGCGAGCGCATTAATGAAGAAGTACTTCAAGCTTACCCTTTGGGGTATACTTTGTCTTATGACTTCCTCTCTCCAAAAAAGAAAATGGCATTGTTTGCTCTACATCGACTGCATGGACTCACGCCATCACACTATCCCACGTTAGAAACATAAACGAAAAGGACTCTATGTGGTAAACATGCCTTTGATTTCTTGAGACGGCAGCGGTCGCAAGCTTTGCAAGTCCGCTTTCGGATGGTATGTTGTGACGCCTCCACTGAACGTAACCTTTGCGAGGGTCATGACGCGAAGGTAAATTGGAACAGAAAGGGGAACAGGCGGAAAGGTAGACTAATTCAAGATGGTTAGGCCGAGCTCAAAAATGTGGTTACTAATGCTTGTATAGTAGAGGAGAGCATCAAAGTATGCACAAATAAGTGAGTTGGGCTGGAATTCTTCGATCCTAAATACGGGCATGGCTTGTGTCATTGTGGCATTATACCTAATCACATCGAAGGATAGGTCTTTAACGTTTAGGAGCAGAAGCACGGTAATGAAAGCGTAATGACGTACGTTGTAGATCACAACTGAATACTACTAGTATGTACATCACTCAAAACACTTGCTCGTTTCTACTCCGGAGTACGTCGTCCAACGCTGTTTGTTGCTCAAACTATGCAATGTCCGGTCCCTTCCGCTTCTTGGCCTGACAATCTAGTCGGTCCTGTTTAGCCGGTACAGCAGCCCCTTCCGGTAAAGGTCTGCTGGAGGACTTCTTAATAGCGAGCAACCTTTGAAGTCCTCAGAAAAGCCACTATAATCAACAAGCTAACTTAATTGGTATGTACTATTTCTATTATTGTCCTTCTTTCCTCACCTCCTCTTTCTTTACGTACGCATCGAAGTCGAATCGTGGCGGAAGGCTTATCTGCACTCGTGCCGCGACCGTTTGTTGCAGCTTGGAAAGTTGAGGGCTTGAGGCACATCGTTGAATTCCTTTTTGACCGTGGCTCAGTATGCAAATGGGATCAACCGAATTCTCTTTGAAAGAACTCGTGCAACCGTCAAATGTCAAAGAAGTGTTGACCCTAACAGTCTCCATTGCTTCGAATTGCTTCGAATTGCTTAGATGTCGTAGAAAATGTACGCAGTGCCCAGACTCATAGATGACTCAACGTGGAGAAAGTGGACGATTTCCCGAGCGTCTTATCGGAGACAGCTGAATATCAGTTAGCCACTTGTACCATGGGAATAATCACAACTTACAAGGGAATTTTCGTTTCTCTTTTTTTATTTAGCGAGACCACGGACGTCACACAGAGAGGGAGCAAGAACGGCTGGTTTGGGGTGCGCTTTCTCCCACACAAACTCCTGTCTATGCGGTGGTGACGTGGAACAGCCCTTCATTAGTGAAGGCTTTCGACCCCCTTCGAGTGACGTATATATTGCGTCATACTTGCACAAAGTCGCAAACATGATCGCCGGTCTCTTCTACTACTACAAGTATGTACCTACTATTCGGAACCGGCTGGAGACCAGGGACCAATCATCGCTAAATATGCCTTGGCACGAGCCCCACTGGTTAAATTATGATATTGGATGATACAGGACTTAGCCTTAAAATATATCTCAGTGCGATTCTGTCCCACTCGTCGTTGGTGTCGTTCTGATAGTAATGACAACACCCCGAGGATTAACAGCGTCGGGATCGACCGCTGACGTTTTGGCGATATGTACTTTGGTGGAGCGAGAGGATAAGTTAAAAAATGATGTAATTTGACGCGAGGTTCTCGCGGATATATCCAAGGGCTGCCATACGGGAGCCTGTAATCTTTGTATCGATTCGTACTAATATTTAAACCCCGCATTGCTGCACACTGTTGGCCAGTAGATTCGATCCGCTGTTATCGCAGCAAGGTCAGAGAGCCGGTCCTATCAGTTTGCCGTGGCGCATCCTAAGGAGTAAGACACCCTTCGGCTTGCCCAGCTCGAGATCGCCGGTCCGTGCCCTCGGCGGATTTGCCGAGGCCGATAGGATGAATGAATCCGACTAGCTGCTAACGCTAGACCATGTTGGAAGATGAAGATGTAAGGACCTATCCCTTGCAAGGGCCCACTCACGGGCCATTTTGCCAAGGGAGAAATCAGCCAATCGGGAAGCGTTGATTCTGGCCCTGAACAGAGGTCCTTTCCCCAGTCCGTTCTCTCCGGGTTACATTGACGCGTTTCAGCATGGCTCGGACCACCCGAGTCTTTGGGCTACTCAAAATGTATGTACAGTTTAAAACCAGCATTACCGATCCTAGCAACTCCAACAATCACTTATTATTTTTGCTTGTCACTAATAATGACATGTTCACAATGTTTTGATCTTCTCTTCTTAAGTACAGACTCTTAACTCGAATAGAAGATATTTACGTAGAGATTCTTGGCCATGTACCTTCACCAAATATTCATCCACATATGGCGATAATTGGTACAGCATAAAAACGTATAACAATATCTTATAAGCACAGATTCCAAAATTCTTAAATCGCGAGCAATTTTACAAAGCGGGTTGCTGAAATTAGTGAAAGTCGGAAATGCTGATTTTACTGTACATACATTGTGAGAGTGGCCCGAAGACTCGGGTGACCCGAGGACTCAGGTGGTCCGAGTAGTAGTGAAACATGTTGAGCGAGACGGTCACTGTCCCCATTACGCTTCTGGTCCTATTCGCAAAAATTTAGTATCGTAAACGCTATGCGGAATTTCCCAGGTGCTGCAGAACTTCCTTTGGCTGAATTTGAAACATACATGTAGCCGTAACTCTTCTGAATGAATGCATGTGCATCAAACGTTGTGCGTTATAACTCTATTCCGCAAGGTATGAAGCATCTTGACTCACGCTAACAATTCAAGTTAGCCAATGGGATACTAACCCGGAAAGCCAGGCCCCAGGATCGCCAAGAAGGCGTAGCCGAACTTGGTTCTCCGCAAAGGACATAAATGTGCGTTACGCATGGACGAGTTATGCCTCTACAACCCATACGCTGGGAAAAAAATAGATATCAAACCATATTCTCTAGGGTGGGCAGTAACAAAACCGTTTCAATGTCACTACTGCGTGAGAAATTGTTGATCTTTATCTTGATTTGCATTTCTAGTCCGTTCATTGGCCTTTTCGCCATCCTTTACTCTCTGTACTGCCTAGGAACTGCTCCATTCAAACACTTCTCAAGCCTTCCGTGCCTCGTCCCCGCTACAAGGGCGCACCACATTACCCGACCGGAAAATGCGTCTGCTGCGGTGCAGCAAGGATGGCGTGTTCGGCGGTCCCATCAACTTCGCTGACGAAGACTCGATTCCTCCCTATGCTATCCTTTCCCACATGTGGGCGCAGGTGGATACTGAGGAAGTCACGTTTGATGACCTAGCGAGGGGGACTGGCGTGGCTAAACCGGGTCATGAGAAACTTCGTTTCTGCGGAGAACAGGCGCAACGGGATGGCCTACAGTACTTCTGGGCTGACACATGCTGCATCGATAAGGGAATCAAGGCTGAGCTCGCCTTCGCGATCAGGTCCATGTTCCGCTGGTACCGCAACGCAGCTCGATGCTACATCTACTTGTCAGATGTCTCTTACTCCGCTATCCGCCCCAACGACGCGGTAAACTCGTCACAGTGGAAGTCAGCCTTCCGCCATAGCAGGTGGTTCACTCGTGGCTGGACATTGCAGGAGCTTCTAGCCCCGAGCTCGGTGGAATTCTTCTCCAAAGAGGGGATGAAGCTTGACGATAAGGTATCGCTTATGCAGAAAGTACGTGAAGTCACAGGCATACCTGATTCGGCGTTACAAGGTACCCTCTTGTCCGACTTCAGTGTCAATGAGCGAATATCGTGGAACGAACACCGAACGACTAAGATCCCTGTAGATCGCGCATGCTCTTTGATGGGCATTCTCGGTATCAGCATTTCCCCCTTCGATGGCGAGGGCCTTGCCGAGGCGCTTAGACGACTTATGGATGAGGTCGACAAGCAAAATAAATGCATCCAAGACTTACGTCTCACCGATCCGCGTCATGATAAGAAGCGCATTGAGGAAACGAAGGGTGGGCTGCTGGAAGATTCATATCGCTGGGTTCTCGAAAACACCACTTTCCAGCAATGGCAACAGGATCCACAAAGCCAACTGCTATGGGTAAAAGGCGATCCCGGCAAAGGCAAGACGATGCTGCTCTGCGGCATTATTAAAGAGCTTCAGAAGTCGATGCGTAAGACAGCCCTTTTGTGCTACTTCTTCTGCCAGGCTACCGACTCGCGCATCAACAGTGCCGCGGCCGTGCTACGAGGGCTATTGTACATGCTTGTGGGCCAGCAACCGTTGCTCGTCTCGCACATTCGCAAAAAGTACGATCACGCGGGCAAAAGCATGTTTGAAGATGCGAATGTCTGGGTAGCCCTCACGGAAATTATTGCGGATATGCTTCGAGACCCAGGCCTGACGACCACATATTTCATTATCGATGCACTGGATGAGTGCGTCACCGACTTGCCGAAGCTGCTCCGATTTGTTGCAGAGCAGTCATCTGCATCTCCTCGCGTTAAGTGGATCGTCTCTAGTCGCAACTGGCCAGCTATCGAGGAAGAGCTAGGCGCGGTAGGCCACAAAGTGACGCTGAGCCTTGAGCTGAATGCGAAGTCAGTTGCGGCGGCCGTTGACATCTTCATCAAACGAAAGGTAGAGCAATTGGCGCAGGATAAGCAATACAAAGCGGAAGCCCACGACACAGTGCTACAACACCTAATGTCGAACGCCAACAATACCTTCCTCTGGGTAGCGTTGGTGTGCCAAGACCCCAAGGCAAACCGAAGTGGAACGTGCTGAAGAAGTTAGTTTCGTTCCCGCCTGGGCTGAACTCCCTGTACAAGCGGATGATGCTGCAAATAAGCGAGTCGGACGGTGTAGAGATCTGCAAGAAGGTGCTGGCGTCAATCGCGATACTCTACTGGCCTGTTACGATTAACGAACTGGCTGCGCTCGTCGAGCAGCTTCGCGACTTTGTCGACGACCTGGCGTCAGTGCGAGACATTGTCGGCCTCTGTGGCTCGTTTCTCACCATGCGAGACGACGCGGTCTATTTTGTGCATTAGTCTGTAAAGGACTTTCTCTTCACAGAGGCGTTTGGCGATATTTTTCCAAATGGAAGCGAGGACGTTTATCGAGATGTCTTTTTAAACTCACTCGCGATTATATCCAGGACTTTGCGACAGAATATGTACGGTCTTAAAACGCTAGGACATCCTATTAAGGATGTCAAGCCGCCTAATCTAGATCCTTTAGCAGCGTCACGATACTCGTGTATCTACTAGATCGATCATTTGTGCCAGTTGAAGTCTCAGATCTCTGTGGATCATAGCGGTGATTTGCAAGCTGGAGGTGTCGTTAATACCTTTTTAAGGGAGAAGTATTTGTACTAGCTTGAGGGGCTTAGTTTGTGCAAGAGCATGGCAAAGGGCGTAGTCTCGATAGCGAAACTAGGGTCGCTAGTTCAGGTATAGCATGCGCATACAATATGCTTGTACTATGTACATAATTCAGATGCTAAGACAGATGTAGCTGTGAGGTGCAGATGAGTTTACTAAACTTGCTCAAGACGCGCGGCGGTTCATCATGTATCATAAAACGGCCATCGAGAGTAGCCCTCTCCAGGCATATGCATCTGCGGTATTATTCAGTCCAGCAGGTAGCTCGATTAGAAGGATGTTCCAGCACGAAGAGCCAGAATATATAGTTATCAAGCCGAGCATGCGAGACGATTGGAGTGCGTGTGTGCAGACACTCGAAGGCCATAGCAGCGCTGTGATCTCCGTGGCCTTCTCGCACGACTCGACCCGGCTGGCGTCGGCGTCATTAGACAATACCGTAAAGATCTGGGACACAAGCAACGGAGAGTGCCTACAGACCCTCGACGGCCATAGCGATACTGTCATCTCTGTGGCCTTCTCGCACGACTCCACCCGGCTGGCGTCGGCGTCATCAGACAATACCGTAAAGATCTGGGACACAAGCAGCGGAGAGTGCCTGCACACCCTCAGTATTGGCACACTTATCCGCCATTTATCCTTTGATCCCACCAGCTCCTGCCTACGCACCGACATCGGTCCTTTTTCCGTCGACGCATTGAGTATTTCTAGTACAATAGACATCGTGGGGCTGCAAGTGACCCAGTACTTAGGCATAGGCGTGGATCCGGACAGCACGTGGATTACGCACAACGGTGAGAACATGCTTTGGATACCATCAGAGTATCGGTCGTGGTGCTCATCTGTGTCTGAGAACAAAGTTGGAATCGGAACTGGATCAGGAAAAGTATAGATATGCAGTGCGAACCTCGAGCGATCTGTAGTTATAAGCAGGAGAAGGTAGACATATACTGGAGTTAGATCAACGTAGGTTTGCGCCGACGCTGGTAGCTGTACGCGCTATGGCTAATAAGCTGCTAGCAGCGCTTGGTGGAGGTCAGGTTGGGATAAATTGGCCATCTAACTTTGTTAAGCGTACAGACAGTCACAACGCGTTTTACCCAATCGTACGATAGGCAGAGAGCTCTGTGTGAGGACCCAAAGGTGGTTAACAGCTGGTTAAGCGAGTACTGGCAATTGTGGTTCGTTCTATGGAGAGTGATAATTAACAGAACCATAGCGGTAGAGCTGGGCGAGGACGAATTAGACCCAGACAACATTCCAGATATGGAAGACCTCATCTCAATCTGTGCGGGCCTGGCTACTGTTGACAAGGAGAGCGACATTGTCCGTTTGGTGCACTACTGTACACGACCCAAGAATACTTCGAGCGCATCCGAGAACACTGGAACCCAACCGCGCAACACGACATATCGTCTACATGTCTTACCTATCTCTCCTTCAATGCTTTCAAAGGTGGTAGCTGCACTAGCGACGAAGATTTCGAGAACAGGCGAAAACAAAATGCCTTTTTCGAATATGCTGCATTGTACTGGGGACACCATACACTTGGAGTTCAGCGAGAGGTATCTGGACTGGCGTTGTCCATGCTTCAGGAAGGTAAATTAGTTTTTAGCATCGTTCAGGCAATAGCAGTCTCCCAGCGGATTTACCAGTTCTCTGGCTATAGTCAAAACTATCCACGCGATACTGTTGGCCTGCATTTAACAGCGATATTTGGGTTGCTACATTTATCAGAGGACCTGTTACGTATGCTACGCGAAGATGGTATGGTCGAAGCCGACTCAAAGGATGGGTATGGCCGGACGCCGCTATCGTGGGCAGCAGAGAAAGGGCGCGAGGCGATAGTAAGACTGCTAGTGGACCGCGACGGTGTTGAAGCCGACTCAAAGGATAGGTTCGGCTGGACACCGCTATCATGGGCAGTTGGGGGAGGGTATGAGGCGGTGGTAAGGCTGCTGGTGGACCGCGACGACGTCGAAGCCGACTCGAAGGATACGGCTGGCCGGACGCTGCTATCATGGGCAGCAAAGAAAGGGCGCGAGGCGATAGTAAGGCTGCTAGTGGACCGCGACGACGTTGATCCTTTGCAGCCAGCCAGTTAGATCACTTCGCACTGACGATACCTTCGGCTCATTTTATGCCTCCGAAGGAGACAATTCACTGCCTAAAGGCGGCCAGCAGCGGGGCGACGCTCGACACGAGCAAGCCTTAGGAGAACGGCAACGATATCTGGGACTCCAGCTTGATCGCACAGTTCATAAGATGAGGCAACAAGCCTTAGAATATCACCCTGAACTCAGAATTTGGGTCCCGCAGGCCGCATCAGACACATCAGAATACAGCATGGAAGAGCTTGCGCTGATGGACGTACCTGAAGGCAACGTACTCCCAACGTTCTTAACAGTAGCTGCTCAATTCGGACTCAGCTACTGCGACCCTGTCAGCACGCCGATTGAAACATCATCGCCGACGGAAAACAGTCCGAATACCGCTGTCCCCTTAAACAAAGGATCGAATATCAACGGATCGTAGGATCTCTAATGTACATCATGCGTAGTTCATAGACTTTCTCCCACATATCAGAATCAGACTTATGGTTGAGGACTGCTGCGAGGAGGGGTATGACGCGTCGTACTTCGAAATCGCCGGTGTTGACTGCGGGGTTGAGCTGAGACAGATCGCTGAAAAGATTCTTTCCACCTGTACCAGATGGCAGCGAGCGCGAGGCGGGGAGGATTTGCAGCGCCGATAGGAGATCAAGGGCGTGATTGAGCTTGATAGTAGCAACTCATAAATCTCTGCTTCTTGACTGGTGCTGTATCATCAAGAGATGCTAGAGCTTGAATCTCAGCTCTATACTTTGACTTGACTACTGAGAAGCTGCAAGATCGAGAGGCTGCAGGATGTGAGAGTAGTGAGGAGGCAGATAGAGGAGCTCAATTTTATGCTGCTCTGTAAGCAGCATAAAGCTGAGGCTAATATGGCTGCTGTGGCAGTTAAGTAATAGCAGCCGCGTGCGACCAGGTGAGGTCGCTGTTCTAGGTATAAAGATTCGCTCTAGCCACTCTATTCTAATAGGGCCTGATGTCTATCCATTCTCTGAGGTTGTGTATAGCTAGTTAGGACTGAGGAGGCAGAGAACCAGCTAGTCTGAATGCTCTTGCCCTTGAAGATAACGGCGCATCTGAGTTTCTTGCCTGTAGCTGAGACAGTCTCAAGAACAGAGACCCATTCACGAGACTCTGGAGATGCAACGTAAGCCTTCCTTTTCTTTAAGCTAGAGAGCACCCTTGAGTTGGTACATACGCCTATCTTTGGCTTGCAGCAAGTATTTGCATCAGCCGCGCTCCAGTATGTGTCGTTGACTGAGTGATCTCCTTCTGTGCCAACGCGCCTGCGATAGACATTGTGCGCGCTTGGATTGATTGGTCAGAGGTGGTTGTGATGCTTGTCCTGTACCCCCAGCTTTTACTATTCGCCGTGCTTCAATCTGAAGATAACGAGCTTGAAAGGACATCCTGTTGAGGGCGTGGTCGTGCCCAAGATCTTTAACTACTCCGCTCCTTGGGACAGAGTGGATGGAAGTGTGCGCTAAGCTGAGTTGAGCGATAAGTTCCGCTATCGTTAGCGCGGGGGACAAATCTCACCAGCCTCCCCACTTTTGCCGGGCATCAAACACTCTCCAGCCTTCTTAAAGTAATAGTTCATTGGAACTACCCCACGCACCTGTTCTTGATACGCATGTGTGGACTATGCCCACAAACACCCTAGGTTATTCGTCTAATTTTACGTCCACGTCGCTGGTTCAGCGGAAGGTTGCCATCCCGCGTCTGCAGAGACCAAACCAGGGACAAGGCACACTTAAAGACAGACGCCGAGTTCCAAGAGCGTGCACAGCAGTACGTATAAACCATTTACAGCCACCAAGATCTTTACTATCACAGTAGCTGGGTTTCTTAGGTGATGGCTATGTAATGTTTTTCGAACACTCACAGCCATTTGATTGGCGCAGCCTACCTCTTGCATTTGAACGGTTACTAACGGCGCCCTCCACTTAGTGCCGCTCACACAAGGTCAAATGTACCGGTGAAAGGCCACAATGCAAGCACTGTGCTACCACAGACTGCGAGTGTGTGTATATAATGCCTCGGAAAGACAGGCTGAAGATGTGAATACAAGTCCTCTGCCTTACGTGCCGTGGCGCTGACAAACCTAGTATCTCTGAACAATGCTAACGGATGGCAGAACTTTTGTATGGACTAAAAAATCGCGCAAGCGAAGAGGATAAGGCTATAATTGAGGATATCCTAGGCGCAGTACGCACCGTTTGTCTAGTAGCGCTAATGTTCTGTCGAGTCTGGACCGCTAACGTGCCCTTAGGTCAAAGAAAATACATTGGGCATTTTGCCGGCGGCAGCGCCTTTAAACCCTAATACTAATAGACATGGCTCCTAGGAGAGTAGAAGTCTTGATGCTATGGTCCTCCACAAAGAGCTTAATACAGAATCCCTGGACCTGCTAGACGAGGGTTTGCACGAAGACGAACGCGTGCGTGCTACGCGCTTCGTGGGAAAGAGCTCTGAGGTCTAATAGCTCTGGGCAGTTGCAGTGGCACAGGTCGAGCGAGCGGATAAAGAGGCAGGACGGATGGTGCCTTAGCTAAGAGAGTCATGTGCGCTGAGCAGTGAACAAATAAGTACTTTTAGCTTCTGGGCTGATGGTGAGAACGTTGACGTGGATTTCTTTGTTAACCCGTACGACCTACCGCAACCAGAGACAGCTGAGCGTCTGCTGTCTTGCTATATGACTAGAGCGCACGACTCGTTCCTTATTCTCCCGCGGAAGGTCTTCGAGCACCAGTTCTAAGAATACTATTCAAGACTGCAGAACGGTAGTGCACTATATCTCAGTCCTAAATGGCAGGCGATTTTGAATATGGTGTTTGCAATCGGCGCAAAATACTCGCACCTTATTAAGGCAAACTGGCGGGCCGATGAGCGAGACCACCTTATCTACTAGGCTAGAGCGCGGGCGTTTGGTCTGAACGAATCTGTCGTTACTAACCACTCTAATATGCCTCAGATCCAGATCTTGGGGCTTCTTGCATTCTACTGGCTGTCTATTAGCTAAGTCAGTCAGTAGGTCCCCTTGTTTCGTACTATACTTGGCCTTTTCTGTATGGATTGTTGACAGTAACAGGGCTTGGACGATCGTAGGCATGGCTGTTCGCTTGGCCCACTCACTCGGCCTCCACGTTCGAAAGGAAGACCCCTCTACTACGGTGACTAGGCGAGAGACACAGGTTCGTACCTGGTGGAGCTTATCCTTGCTAGAACGAACGCTTAGCATTATAACTGGTTGACCTAGCATTATTGTTGACTCGTGCTGCTTAGTGCTATTACCTATCCTAGTTCTGGAAGAACAACTATTAGACTAGATAGAGACGGCATACCGTATGCGAAAAGGGGAGTGCGATACTCATTTTATCTAACCCGACATGTTTAATATCCCCCACTTCTTCTATTAAGCTACCTCGAACTCTGGTGAGTGTTGGTCTCACGGAAGCGAATTCGGGGTCTTACTTTAAGGCAGCAGTCTAGCTATCTATTATTAGTCAGAACATCCTTACGTCGCTCTACTCTGTCCGCACTATGACGCGGTCTCCACGCGAAATCTAGCAACACATTGCTCAGCTGGACTATTATCTTGACTAGTAGGCTAGTTCTTTACCTACTAAGTTTAATGTCCAGATATCGTCTGGTGGATCGGATTTATTGTTCGCTCGTGAGCGAATGCTTCTCAGCTTCCAGCTCTGCAGTGCTAGGATGCTGCTTACGCATCCTTATCTTAGTGGGCGGAGGACAGGGAGAGTGGGAAACGAAATAAGCTTCGCTAGACATATGGCTAACAGCTGTATTAAAGCTGCAAAGATGATGATGGATTTCCTTCCGGACAAACTAAGCCCTCTCTTTATCTATGATTAGGGTCCTTGGTGGTGCATCGTCCATCACATGATGCGGGCCATGTCTGTCTTCCTCCTTGGTCTTTTGTACGCTTCGCCTATGTCGCAAGACAGTCTGGTGCTGGTACGATACGTGAAGAAGGCTGTACTCTGGCTGCGTTTAATGCAGGATCCTTTGGCACAACGGGCCTATCACGTCGCTCTTAGTTTATTCGAAGGTGTGGCGAAGTGGCATTCTCTGGATATTTCCGACCTACGGATAGAGGATGCAATGACATTTTTGAGCTGAGGTGCACAACGTACGGCATCCGACGCTGGTATGAATGGGCGTATCTGGACGCAATTCGTAACGATGGCCCCGGTCTCGGCCATGTCGACATTCGCACCATACAACTCTGTGTCCATCAGTTCACCCTTCCCTCCGCACACCGGAGCTCAAGTCTTCGATGCCTCATCCCCACGATGAATTGACGAACACGGTGGGGACGAAGGGAGTTCTTCTTGGTGGTAGCAATTTAGGTGGACGAAGGGTGTAGATAGGGTCTTCCAGTAGATCAGTGCAGAACGGCTTGCTGCACGCTAAAGCTTACTAGCGCATCCCGACGCTATGGGACACTTTTCATGATCTCTGCTCCCGCCCGGCGAAACTCCTGGACCTCATCTTGACAAGCTTAATGGTATCACTGAAGTTTGTCGTAATTATCTTCCTTAGTTGGACTTAGCATAACACCTTCCGATTTTCTTAAAGTCCCTCCAACTCGCGCATAGACAGGGGGTTTCGAGGAAGGGTTATTTGACGGCAGTAACGAATCAATCGACAGCACGACAAACGTTGCAGATCCGCTCCTCGGAGGTGGATAGTCTGAAAGAGTATTAACCAAAGAATACATCCTGATCACTACACGTCTGTAGACCAAGGAACAAGAGCTTGCGAGGCTCCGAAGTGCGAACCTGTCCCGTTACACCGTGCGTCCCGGCACGCTTGGACAGACGTTAGTTAAGATGCAATGGATCGCAGGCGGGCTGAACCCAGCAGATGGATTCACTAAGCCGTTGAGCAAGACGAAGTTTGAGTCCTTTCGGCGAATGGTTGGCTTGCGAAGGATCGATGAGTAGGGCAACGTCTCTAGCCATGAACGACGTGTGCGTGCCTAGCGGCAATTGAGGGGGAGCACTGCCCCCATGGAGGGGGAGTGTCAAGATGGGCGATGAAGGCAGTGGTCATCTGACCTTGTCTACATGACTAATTAGCGTCATTACTTGGTCTCAGGCCCAGCTTGATTAATGAGATAGCTCTTACACACCCAAAGTTTTGACACGAACAGGAAGTCAATAAATATATATCACGGCTCGAATACTGGCACGTGTCAGGCGCTCGCGAATCGACTTGCCAGCAATGCAACGAATAACGGCTTCAGAATTGGTGTAACTAGTAGACACACTGGACTCTGTGAAAGGGAGCCTCTCGCCAGGAAACCCTGTCGTGGTCGTCACCGCATCGTAGGAAGGTCAGCCAGCTGACAATGCAGCGCATTTTGTGAGGTGGATTCGCACACTCAAGAACACGGAGCTGGCGAACGTCTCGTACGCTGTGTTTGGATGCGGCCACCGCGACTGGAAAAAAACGCTCTACAAAATACCCAAGTATCTGGATGATGTGTTCGAGAAACGCGGTTTTGCTTGATCTTCATTAGCGCACAACTAAAGTAGTGACAACTGTATGGATTTAGAGCATGTTTTAGAGAAAAGGTGACCTGTCAATTACTGGCAGATGGGACTAATAGAACTAATGAAAAGTCGACGGTCTAGCTACTGCCACAGCGCCGTTGCCGCTTTCGGGGAAGCGATTGCCCGGCACATGGCCATGGCCTCTTCCGCTTTCCATGATCTTCCTGGCCAAAAGGAGCGTCCAGGCCTTGGGCATCCATAAGCCTCTGCACTGAAAAGGGAGATCCGCTAATGTCGTAAGTTTTGTTATCGCCTTGCTTGCAAGACACAGTGAACTCATCAGAAGTCTCTACCTCGACTTACACCCTAAAGTTTCCGTCTCTGTCAAAGCAGGAAGAGTCATGACCATCACCCGGAAGCGGCCAGTCGTTCACGAAGAATCTGAGAGACCCCTTCAACTTACTAAACAGGTCTTCGAACAACGGATCACTACATGGTATCAAGCACAGTACGTTGCCTGTAGCTACGTACTTGCCGTCCCGTCTCTCGGGAATGGAGTTCAGCTCGAAGTAAAACCGTGCGGCCAACAAACAATTTGTGACCTCGTCGATCTTCATGGACAACGGCCGATCCATTTCGACCTTCGACATCAGCTCGGGGATGCACTTTGCGTCGTCCAGCCTTGACTCATTGGTTTCAAAATCAAAGTTGAGACGATGGATCCTGTGGTAGATATTTGCCATGAGTCCAATGGTTTTGCATGCCCTCCTTACGGGCTTTTCACGCATTCTCTCTGAGATCAGACCAAGGGATCGCCGTAGCATCCCGTTCTTCCAGAAGCTGCGGCAGTCTCTCGTGGAGACCTCGTAGTTCCTCCGTCCTAGCTCGCCCGTTCCTAGAGAGATTACGAAGTCCGGCTTTTTGACGGTCAGCTGACCCAAGTCTGGAATAATTACAGGAGCGACACAGAGGCAGCTGATTCCGCTCTCCACATATTACACGTACCACCACCATAATACTCACGCTCGACGATGCATCTTTAACAGGTTAATGAGAAGGGAGAGTTCGACCTGGCTGATGATCATTTGTGATCCGCCTGATTCCTTCGGACGATGCGCTGTAGGAGCTGGGGAAGCAGCCGATATTTGACAATGCTGATGGTGTTGGTATGTGTGTGTGTGTATGAATTAATGAAGCTAGCAAGCGGCCCAACCACTTTATCTGATCGACTGCCTTTCAATGATATGGGGAATCCCTCTCATGCGTCCCTTCTAAGTGACGAAAGTACCCGAGCAAGGTCACGAAATGTCTGGTGGTCTGCCCCAAAAACAGCCCGAAATCCGTCCAAAGCTCGCGAATACACCCTCTCCGCAAGATCCAGACTTCTTTGAGTCTTATAGAGGTTGCCCAAGTTATATAGCGTATACAAGGCCGGTACGTAAGTGGCAATACGCTTAGGACCAAGTGTAGTTTCGTATCCTTTTAGTGCGCGCTGATACATCTGTTCCGCCAGGTCCAACTTGCCCTGATCTGCGTAGAGAAGGCCTAAGTTGCCGATCGTGGAGAGTGTTGATACATGTCCTAGACCAAGTGCCTTTTCGTACCCTCGCAGTGCACGCTGGTGCATCTGTTCTGCATCGGTCAACTTTCCCTGATTCTTGTAGAGAGTACCCAAGCTGTTAACCGTATCTAGTGTTGATATGTGCTCTAGACCGAGTACCACCTCATATCCTTGCAATGCACGCATGTACATCTTCTCTGCCTCGTCTAGCTTTCCCTGATTCTTGTAGAGACCTCCTATACTATTGACCGTTTCTAGTGTTGATGCATGCTCTGGACCAAATATCGTTTCCTTACCTTGCAATGCCCGCTCGTACATCTTTTCTGCCTCGTCCAGCCTCCCTTGACTCTTGTAGAGAGTGCCCAAGCTACTGACCGTATCTAGTGTTGATATATGCTCTGGACCGAGTGCCTTTTCATTTCCTTGTAGTGCACGCTCGTACATCTTCTCTGCCTCATCTAACCTTCCTTGATTCTTGTAGAGAATGCCTAAGTTGTTGACCGTGTCTAGTGTTGATATGTGTTCTGGGCCGAGTGCCTTTTCCCTTCCCTGTAGTGCACGCTCATACATCTTCTCTGCCTCATCTAACCTTCCCTGATTTTTGTAGAGGATGCCTAAGTTGTTGATCGTCTCTAGTGTTGATATGTGTTCTGGGCCGAGTGCCTTTTCCCTTCCCTGCAGTGCACGCTCGTACATTTTTTCTGCCTCATCTAACCTCCCCTGTTTTTTGTAGAGGATGCCTAAGTTGTTGGCTGTAAGTAGCGTTAATGTGTGCTCTCTACCTAATGCCTTTTCCCTTCCCTGTAGTGCACGCTCATACATCTTCTCTGCCTCATCTAACCTTCCCTGATTTTTGTAGAGAATGCTCAAGTTGTTGATCGTCTCTAGTGTTGATATGTGTTCTGGACCGAGTGCCTTTTCCCTTCCCTGTAGTGCACGCTCATACATCTTCTCTGCCTCATCTAACCTTCCCTGATTTTTGTAGAGGATGCCCAAGTTGTTGACCGCGTCTAGTGTTGATATGTGTTCTGGGCCGAGTATCTTTTCCCTTCCTTGTAGCGCATGTTGGTACATTTCCTCAGCCTCAGCTAGCTTTCCCTGACTCACGAACAGAAGTCCAAGAGAGTGTATTGAATGCAGTGTTGATATACTCCCATGTTCCTTAACCTTGTCGTTGGCCAAAAGGGATCGGCATCTATGGGCATGCCGAATAAGTCGTCGTCGCGTTATCCAATATTCTCGTTCCGTTTCTTTGGGGACATGTGAACCAACACAGCGAAGGGCCAATGCAGCGGCATTGACGTCCCATTCGCGATTTAAGACGTGTATTGTCCAGGAATGAACGCAGCCATGCATGCTGTATCCCCTTGATTCTATGCCATACCCTTTGGACGATGCATCCACCCCTATTAATCCATGGCTGCACAGCACTCTTATGGCCTCATTGAAGCTAAGTTCATCTTCAGTCAACTTGGAAAACCATTCCGGCCCGCCCAAGTGACCTTCATGAAGAAGCTCGAACCAGATATCCTGATTATCAAAGAATGCCCAAAGGCAAAGAAGCTTGGCTGAAAGTTCGTTCTGTTGTTTGACACGGTCGAATGAAAGCTGCCATGTAGAATAAAGTGTTTCGTCTTCGTACGAGCTTAGCTTAGGACTTATCTTCTGGAGCCTCGCCCATGACGCGTTGTATAGGCGAAGGTAATCGGAGAAACTTATCGCAGCTTGATCAAGGTATGCTCCAGCTGTAGCTAAGGCAAGGGGCAGTCCATCTAGCTCTCCGGCAAGCCTTACAGCGTCGGGATCTAGCATTGAAGTCAGAGTTGTACCCGCAAATCTATGAGGCCCTTACCGTTTATTAATGCTTCTTGCCCCGAGGCATTTGATAGAATCTCGAGACTATCGCGCATATTCTCCAGCTTCATGATTCGGATAGGATGACCGATTTTGACTTGCGACAACCGCGTTGTGACAATGACTGAACCTTGATATGATTCAGGGAGAAATTTACGGATATCCACTGCAGTGGAATCTGTGTTACCAGGTATTTTAGGGTTGTCGTAGTTGTCGTATATCATCAGCCATCGCGTATTGTCACGGAAACTTAACCACGCCTTGACAGCATCAATCACCTCGTCGAGGTTTCCTTTTATATCCACACCATTTAGCTGTCTGGCCGAAGGATGTTCCCGTAATATTTGCTTCGCTACCTTGGCAAAGCTCTGCTTCAAAGAATCCTCGTCCTTGATATTTAGCCAGAATATAGCTGAGTAGTTGTCCTTGTGCCGCTTCGCGTACGCAACAGTAAGCTGAGTCTTGGCAATGCCTTCTAACCCGTGAAGAACAACAGTGCGACGGCTGCTGTTGCCGCAAAGCGCCGCGTGCATTTCAGAGAGCTCTTCCTCCCTTGCCACAAAGTGTTCGATTTCAGAAACATCGGAGAGACTGAAGGGGATTAAAAATTCCTCGCTTTTAGTGCCTATTCCCAGTCAATAACTTCCTATCAGTCAATGGCATCTGTACTCTTCATAAAGAATGGTAGTAACATGAGAGAACGGCCTACCCTTTAAGGCCTTGTCGATCTCTTCCCGGAGCCGTTTGAACGCCTTCTCTCTTCCTTCACCATAGATGAGCGGCATATGGATGTCAAAAATGCCTAGTAGAGAGTATGCTGAGTCTTCTTCACGTTTTGTCTTGCGTCTTGCAGCCCATGACATTCGCTCATCAACGCTGAACTGAGACAAAGAGCCTCCTTGAAGGGCTCGAACGCCGATTCCCGTTATCTCGTGAATTTCTTGCACTATCGAATCTTTGTGGCCAAGTAGCTCGCCCTCTGCAGAAAAGAATTCCACACATGACGGAGCAAGAAGCTCTTGCAGCGTCCAGCCCCGATTAAACCATCTGCTGTACCGAAAGGCTGATTTCCACGCCTGCTGAGAGGATAGATCATTATGAATGTAACCATTAATCGAAACATCCGGTAGATACACGTAGCATTTAGCTGCATCATGGTACCAGCGGAACATGGAGTTGATGGCTTCTGAGAGCTCAGCGCTGCTCGATTTGTCGATGCAGCAAGTATCCACCCAGAAGTGCCTCAGGCCATCGCGAGTTGCTTGCTCTGCGCAGAAGCGAAGCTTTTTGTATCCAGCTTTTGTCCTCCTAGAGTCCATTGTCAAGTCTTTGAAGTTAACCTCGTCATGATCCTCTCCCCATGTGTGCGAAAGAATGGCGTAGGGAGGGATGTTGCCGATTAGATCGTCGGTCAAGTTGAACTCGCCGTTCTCGTCAACTTGTAAAAGGCGCATTGTCGGGAGCGGATATCATGGCAGGTCGTACGTGTGAAATGGGCGGAGAGCGGGGTAGTTGAATCAGCTGCTGCCTTTGTGGCGGTCAGCCGGCCGCTTTCTTTGTACCGAAAATCCCGCTATAACAGAGTTAGCGATAGTATAATTAGCGATATTTACACCGGCGATTAAAGCGCTAAATACTTTGAACTTGCCACCACTAGTAGGGAGGATGGCCGACCCGTATCGGCCACACACTTTCGCGAGAGGCGAATGGCCTGCCAGCGAGGGTGTGGAGAGCTATATGGTCGGCCCCTGGGCGGCGAGACCACAGGGATGATTGCTTCCCACGGACACCGGATGTATCAAATAGCAGCACGCGTAGAATCGCCTCTGCCGTTGCTGATTTGTCTCCATAGGGTGAATGACCGTTACTTCCTTGAATCATCGGCTGAATAGTCTATAGTAATCTGGTTTCGGAGCTTGAGCGGCAAAAGACCTGCTAGAGCGAAGATCTTATCGCGTGGATCAGTTGAGATGGTGATCTGAGCAAGGTTCAGCAGCGGCGACCGTAGCTCTGCATAGGTAAGGATCTCTCTCTTTTCTGATAAATTGCTCCAGTCTCTCAGACGCCCAACCCACCATAGCAGCCCATATGCGGTCCTGAATTGATTTTGAGTCGAGATAAATAATTTCTGTCCAACGATACTTTGGATGGCTTCTATGTGGGGCAACATACATTTCATTACTTGCCGAATTTTGTCAAGTGAAACCCAACGCCTTCCGCAACCGACTTTCATATCATCAAGCCCCATTGCTAGTTCTTGTATAATCCACATACGACCCCAGTATGGCCGAGCCAGAAATTTCATGAGTGCGATATAGACTCTTTGCTCGCCGATCTGGTCCTGGGTAGCTGTCCCTTGATTTAGGCTCGATAAAAGTTTCCATATATGTACCCTGTGATCGAATCCTTTTCCCATCTGACCAACTGTCTTGTGGATATAATCGACTGCCAGATCCCTGTCATCCGTCTCTATTTCCAACCCTATCTCATCCGCACGCTCAGGTACCGGGAAGCCGGCCACGATAACGGCGCCACAAAACAATTGCAGCCAGCATGCTGTTTCCGTGAAATGTATGGGTGAATGCTTGAACGTGATTTCGAAAGCTCATGGACCTTTTCTCAGAAAAAAGGGCTTGAAGTACACCGATTGGTCACTATATGGCGGCAACCTGAATACGCAGCCCAACCAAGATTTCGCACCATTCATACGCGCGGATGGGAATATAGGGTCAGGAACGCGATTTGGTTGGTCGGCAGCTGACCAAGCGAGCGTCATCTTGCATGAAAGAGCCGTTGAAGAGCTGGTATTACTTGGCTCAACTCTACCAGCTTGGCAGCAGAAGAGCTGCCCTACACTAGACATTCAACCATCTGCTCAAGCATCAAGAAAGCGGGAAAGACGCGACTCAATCGACTTGAACGACTCAAACTCTGCACAGAACCGCGAGCTCATCGACAGTAGCCTGGGCCAATCGCATATCCTCCCTGAAGGATCAACTAGATCACGGAAGCCATCTCGCAAAAGCAGCAGCTTCTTTATTAATAAATCCTGGTCAACCTTTGTAACTGCGTCTACTACAGCGCCAAAGACACAATTCCATCAAACCAATCTACCACCTGAGCCTCGACTCTATCAAGATGTGATGAAGCGTCCAGTCCCTCACAAACAAGGCTTTATCACAGCCATGCAGCGTGAGATAACTGATATCAAGCGCAAACACACCTACAAGACACTTGCATTGAAACATTTCAATGCTCACGACAACGAGGTTCTGCCACTGCTCTGGTTGTTTAAATACAAGCTGGACAGTGAAGGATACGTGGCCAAACACAAGGCTAGAATTTGCGTACGAGGCAATCTTCAAACCACAGCTGATAGTCTTATCTATTTTGAATACGTGGTTGTAGAGCAATTACGTTGTGGAGCGATCGTGTTTTGGTGGGGTGGGCGGAATGGTAATGTGATACGTCAAAGACTGTAGATAGGGATATACGGCATCATCACCATGGTATGCAAGAGATATCGAGTTAACTGGTAACATACGGAAGTTTCAGGGAGCCAAAAGCAATATCAAATCCTCAAATGACGTTTTAGCATAAGTGTTTTGTCGGAGGTTGCAACTCGCTACAGGAGTCAGATCCATCCTCTCTCTTCGACTCAGACCACTGAACATCTATATCATGTTGTACCGTAACTCTAACTACACCGTTGAGCAGCGATTCAGCATCATTATTACTTGTCTTTTTAGGCGAGGACTCCGACCGGGTGATTGTGGTATGGATACTATCATTGTCACCCTCATTTTGTAGGCGCTGGAAATGCTTCTCACGCGACTTACTCTAGTTGGTACCTCTAATCGTGACGAGCTTAGTTAGGCCCTGGCTTCGATTGTTGGCGCCACTCTGCGCCGCCTTGCTGTTCGTTAAACTGCGGAACTGATGCGAGATCTTGCCTATGAGCGGTCGCAAGGTTGGTAGACAGGCGCTGATAACTCCGCAGGCTACCTCGATAACACACTACGTGCAGGCCTTGGTAAGTGTCCCTTCTAGTAGTTAGCCTATGAGCTGAGAATCGTGTACACTAGGTGTCTGTTCAGGGGAAGACAGTTACTTACACGTCGTGTCGCTTGGATCAAATACTATAAGAGTCGTGAAGCGGTATATACTAGCGAACAGAACGCTAGGGTTGCTTGTTAGGGACTAAGGACAGTAAGAGCTCACCGTAGCAGCAGCGTTAAACTTACAAGCTACCTAGCAAGAATATGAAGCAAATAGACAGCCTCTGGGCGATGTTGGCATGCAACTTCCAGACTGGCCTAAAAGGCATACAAAGGATAGTGACATCCGTCAGGATGTTTGGTATAGCATTGCTGATAAATGAAGCCTTTAGGTTAATACACGTCCCCTCGATCCATAGCAGCCACGCCTTGCTGATTGGGTTGCACTGGAAGATGCAGACGGCAAGAATGGCGATCTACTAACCGATAACAATGGCGGCCAGGATTGCCAGATAGATCTTGAACTCGCGTAATAGGAACAGTCGTCGGTACATTAGGAGAAGAGATAACTTTACAAGTAGTACTGCTGTAATGTATATGCACTTGAAGGCTAGGAGGATCTTGAAGAAGGTGACAAGATTATCTATTAACACCGTGTCAGCGTGCCTTCTGAGGCCATGGACAATCGCTGGGATAATCTTGGTTAGCAAGGAAGTTGACACGATTTAAGGATCCAGGGACATTGGCTTACCAGTATAGTTAAGGGCTCCTAAAGTAATAACAAATGCCTATAAATTGTTCTAGTTAGTTCTGACTCGGACGTTTAGTGACGGAAGGATCGTCGAGCCCACCACACGTACTAGCGCAGTAACTATTATCCAGTCGTCGGCCCTATATGCAGCGCGGCTGATATAACGTGCCTAGAAGCGCAGGCAAATAAAAAGCGTAGCTAGGACAAGCAATACTGTTGTAACTCTATTTAGTTTGCTACTCTTGTTGTAGGCGCTATCACGAGCCTAGAGAGTCGCCAGGACATTCATCTTATTACGAACGGCCTCCTTAAAAGGTCTTGATAAGTAGTTAAACCCACGGCGGAATTAAGTTAGAAAATAACATAGCATAACTTATGGTAAGAAGTGAAAACCGACAATCTATATAGTGGCCTATTCTAATATCAGCTAAATTTGTTTTCCTTTGCGCGACCTCTAACAATTTCGAGCTAATTTCGTAGAGACAGCGCTGCAATGTAACACTGTCTCCAAACTTTACTAACCGATTACTTTTCTCGCAGAGTATGACTCGCAGGTTAGTAGGGTCCGCGGCAAGTACTGTGGATGGCAATTAGACCGTGAGTAGAAGGGACAAAACTCGCAAAGCCATATAGTGGCTTGCGAAACCAACCTTATCATTATAAACTTGCATGGCGTCTTTACTAACGCGGGGATAGCTCGTTTAATGATGCGATTAAAGTAACTGCTGAAGCATTCAGGTGCATGTAAAAGGGTATCGTGAACGGGCTATACAGAAATTTGTGTGGGAAACTGCAGGCTTCTGAGCGCAGTGGCGCGCCTGGATCTAGAGTTTGGTGAGTTTGTCCGCAGCTAGACACAACCTTCGGAATTTTAAAGTTAAGTATTTAGAATTCGCGGGGAACAGTAATCCGCTAGGAGCCCTAGAACTATTACGCCAGGCGTTAAAAGGCTCTGCAAAATATAGTTGGCAAACACCTCGTTGGCCAACGTCTGCCTTCAATGTTTCAGGAAACCAGTCCTAGAAGAAAATGCCGCATAGCCAGAAAAAACTTCCTTGAAGTTGGCCAAGCACGCGTACAGGATTGTGTGCCGTCTGTAATACGAGCACGGGAATCAAGGGACGTGCTCTGATGGGATTATGACTGAAGAGTGCTTTATCGGCGATCCTGGGCCAGGGTTTCGGTCGCGATCCTATTGGCTCATTCTGACAGCTACCGGAAGTTAAAATGCCCTTCGCCTTCGGAGATGTAATTATGCATCGAGCGCTTTGACCAAATGCTCAATGGCGTCAGAACGCACAACATCGGGCGCACAGGTATTTATCCGAGGCTAAAGCCTTTCAGTAGTCTACGGTTATGCTTCCGATTTGGTCGGGACAGGAATCCCAAACGGCGTTGCCGGTGCCGGTTTCCGCAAATAGCGTTCGGAATGATAAGTTAACGTACATGGCAAGCGAGCGGGCCATGTAAGCGAGCGGGCCACCCCACCAACTTTGCGCAACGCATCAACTTCAATCAATTATGTCTCCACCAATTCAACCTCAACTAGCTCCTCGCGAGGCTAACGTTAATCTCGCAATCTTAGCTCTTAATCAAGATCAAATTCAGACTAAGCGAGTTGCTGCACAGACGTTTGAAGTCCCTCAAACCACGCTTCAGCGCCGCTGCGCTGGCGTGCTTACCTGACACGATTACTAGCCTAACTTAAAGAAGCTTACCTAGCTAGAAGGGGAGGTAATAGTTAATTATATATTTAATCTAGATTAGCGTGGATTTCCGCCTACGTACGCAGCTATAGGTGATATAGCTAATAAGCTGCTAGCAGCGCGCAGTTAAGGGAAGGTTAGGCAGAAGTAGCTATATAACTTTATTAAGCGTATAATAGGCAGAGAGCTCTATATAAAGACTCTTAGCTAATAAGCTACTAGTTTAAGCTAGTAGAGGAGATAAAGGTAAAGTATAGTATTATAGATAAAGATATATATAATTTTAATAAAGCTAGCTTTAGGATAAGTAAGATTACAACTTAGCTAGTTATAACTAGGTTAGAGAGGAGGGGTTAGCTAAAGGCTATCTAGCTAGGTAACTACGAGTAGGTAACGTTAATTTAAGGCATTAATACAGCTAGCTAGACAGTCCTACCCTTCCTAATCTTTACTAGCTAGTATTACCTGTCTGCCTAGTACTAGGAGGATGCTATTCTACGTAACTAGGCTATTTTAGTTAGTAATAATAGCTAGATAACTAATTAGCTTAGAGTAGCGTAGCTAAAGTACTTTAATACTTACATAAAGATAAGGGTAGTAGGCGCGCGTTAGCTGCTTATCCTTAATAGCTATAAGAGCTATCACTCTCTTAAATTTTAAGAGATCTGCAGAGAGAGCAACATCTATACCCTCTATATACTATTATACTTATCTTATCTGCTGCAGCCTCTTAACGTTAGCTACTTCTCTCCTCTTAAGAAGGCGTATAGCTGCTAGATAGAGAGCTTAATTAAGGCCTATATTAACTACATTACTAAGCTTAAATTTCTGCCTGCCTTTAAAGCAGCCTTTAATTAAGCTTTTAGTTTAGTAAATATACGCTCAGCATTTTAAGGGGCAGGCCTTGTCCCCCTCTAGCTAGACGTTGTCTTGTTAAAGCTAGATGTTTAACTGCGTACGCTATTACCAGCAGCTCAACTCGCAGCTCAGCAAGGAGCTTAACTCGCAGCTTAGCAAGGAGCTTAGCAAGGAACTTAGTAAGGAGCTCAGCTAGGAGCTTAGTTAGGAGCTCAGTTAAGAGCTCAGTTAGGAGCTTAGCTAGGAGCTCTCTGGGAGCCTTAAACACTAAGGAACGTACGTAAGCTTAAGACTTAATCTACTCTAATTAGCGATCGCCTTTAACAGCATAACAGCTTATTACCAGCCTTAATTATTAAGGCGTTTAGTTAGTTTAAGAAGGGGGCTATAGTAGGGATACATAAAGCTAAGCTAATAGAGGATAGGATTACTAGCCTTAAGTAAGCTAATAAGGTAGTAACTTAGCAGAAGAAGCGTAAGAGAAGGCAGATTTAGAAAGGAGGAGTCTTAATAAAGGGAGCTAGAGAAGATTTACTTACTTAGTAAGAGGTTAAGCGGTAAATAGACCGTGAACTGCGCTAAAGTAGAGGGTAACTAGGGCCTAGCCGCAAGACTCTAGCACGCCGTAAAAGATGTAGAGAGACTGGACATAACTTGCGCACATGTAAAAAAGATACTATAGGTGCTGCTGAAGCTAGCATCTAGATATCTAAATAGCAATTGATTTTATGGTTGAGTAGGACGCTTATAGAGGTGCGCAAAGTTGGTGGGGTAGTCCGCTCGCTTACATGGCCCGCTCGCTTGCCATGTACGTTAACAGGGTTCCACAAGCGAGCGGCCAGCCCCACCAACTTACAGCGCGTTCAACTCTGTTCGAGACACCACAACAACATAAGACATGCTGCCACAGTGTATAACATCTTTCAAACTACAGTTAGACGCCGACGCGCTAGAACCCAGCCACGACTCGATTGCCAGCCTAATTTAAAGAAGCTAGCTAAGCTAGAGGAGGACGCTCAAAAGTATAGAAGTAATTTATTCGCGTGCAGCTGTCTAACCAATCTTATGTCCTAGCATCGCTGATGCTGTTTTCCGCCTTCAGCACACGATTTTTAAAATAGGTGAAACCACTACCTAACTAAATAATTAAGAAACCTATCCTATCTGCTTCACCTTGCCTATTAAATTAGGTACTTTAACGTTATCTGCGCAACTCGCTTATTAAGTACGTTAAGGGAATTCTTACTATGCTGAATAGGTTGCCTATATATAACCTAGCAACACACCAATAGATATTTACGTAGACAATCCTTCTCTGCGGTTCTTAGGGGCGTAAGTTGAACACTACTTCCCGAATATATTGCATCTATACCCTAATTTTAATAATTTGTGATTTAACTTAACTGCGTACTGTATCTAAGATTTTCTCGTAGCTTAGCGTAGAGTCTGCGTAAGCAAGGTCTTATTAGAGACGATTAATTTCCTCTATTATTCCTTAGATGTTCCTATAAAACCCGTTACTTAAGAACTTATTATTTACTGCTCTAGTTGTGCACTCTATTTCTTTAGTAATAATTTAAACCTAGCAAATCCTAACCGTGTTTATAGATAATTAGGATAAAAGATAAATATCGCATAGACTTTCTATCCTTATAGTTACTTATACCTTCTTTAAATAGATAGTCTGGTAGAACGAAGATAAAATAGTAATATAGATGCATATATCTATATTAGAATAATCAGTTAAGGTATAAGAGTAGGTCAGAGCAAGTTATGCGTCCTTTAATCCTTGTAATTATTAAGATAATCAAACTATAGTAAAGCGAAACGATAGGTCCTTTACTTTAACTGTTACGCCTAATTGCATAAGACACACTACACAAACCTAAAATTACGTTGTTACTATTCCCGTTCTAGCTAGGTTTATAGACTAGGTTATTAAAAGTAGTTTAGTAAGGTAGCTGGGAAGTTAAGGTAGCGGAAAATAGGGGGCTGAGCTTACCTTAGGGGCCTAGTTTCTGCCTCCTGGAGGATTCTTCTAAGCCTATTAATAAATTTAGTAAGCAGCGATTATAGGCAGCTCTTATAGCTTCTAAGCTACGAATAGAGTAATAGCTATGCAGCAAAGTTTACGGGACGTAAGGGAAGGAAACAGGAGAAGAGTTCTAAAAACTTTTACTTTATACACGAGGCTACAGCTAATAAGTTAGTTTCTTATTATTTTTCTTCCTATAACTATCTTTATTAAAAAGTAGAATAGTACTATTGCATAATTTAGGTTAGACTTTAAATAATATACTTAAAGTTAAGCGAACGCTAATGTTACTCTCCTGCCTCCCTTATAATTGCCACTTACCTTATTTATTTGCTCCTGCCCTCCAGCGCTATCTATGTTAAAGTAAGTAATTGTGTTTATATAATATAAGTGCGTAAGGATATTGTAATGGGCTGCGCCCTTTAAGTAGGAGAGGCTTCGCTACTATCGCACGGGGAAAGAACTCCTTAATCTCCTCTGCCCCCTTTTCTTATTAGCTCGTACAAGTTAGCAGCTAGAGGAGCACGTTCCTCTTCACTCGTACAAACATATATATATACCCTCTAAGGATACCTGTAACCTCTTCTCTATCTTTCTCCTTCTGTAGTATAGGACAAATGCACACTCGTTAGTTAGGCCTCTTCGCCCATAACAGATATAATTATTAGAGCAAACGTTAATACTGAAAGAAAATAGAAAAGACAACTAACGCTACGCCATATTCTAATAATATATAGTAACAGCCACTAACGACCCTACAGTTGCTCTATTACCGTCTATTCGTTATGGCGCTCTTTATAACGTGTTCTACTACCTGATGCACGTCCCCACCTGATGCACGCGTAACACCATGCAACCAGCAAAATAATTGAAGCTGTAGAGGTCCCTAACTAGCTATTCTATATACACGTTGACTCTTATTAAAGAGCAGCTGCCTTATTTCTTTCTTGTTTAATCCTATTGCCCCTTTTTGTTTCTTATAAGGAGACACATAAACAGGCTGGTAGCGTTGTTCTTGCACGGATCCTAAGCAGTTCTTTTGTATGAGGGAAAAACGCTGGTGGCAAAGTTAGCCTACTGCCAGTCCGTTCATAAGTCCCCCTTGTATCATGTCTCGGAACCCTCTCCCTGGATATCGCTCGTACCGGGTTAGGCTCTCGTAATTATCCCTAAATCTTGTGCTAGTAGCCGCGGTAGGATATGAACTATTTAGAGACTTATTTTTAGGGTTGAGGTAACCCTTACATAAGTCGGGCAAAAGTTAAACAAGCGGCATTGCTCCTAATTGGCACAACGATATCCCGCTGTCCTAGTTCCGCGGAGCACACAGGTGGAGACCCTGCTTCACTCAGCGCGGGGAACATCGGCTGGCGTAGAAGCTTAACTTTACGCATTAACTCGTTGTGATATCAGCACACCCATGCAAAAAGCACATTCTATTTAAAAACAATGAATCAGCATCTATTAATAGAGTACCGACCTCAAGATTATCGTCCCCATTCTTAGTGCGCAGCTGTCGCTGTAAATTATAGATACTAACCATCAAGCACATGAAAGCTAAAGCACCCGGTTAACTATCGCCCTAATGATAACTATAGTAATTACATTTATTACTTTTATTCTTCGTTTATATACTCGTGTCTGTCTACTTCGCAGCACAGGTACAGAAGATTACTGCATTGGAATTGCGATGGTATGTCTCGTTATCCTTGTAGCGCTACGTTTGCACCTAGCATTAATCCTCTAATGTCAGATATTTGCAATCGCAAACACTAGCATTTCGGTTGCGCGTACGTCCTCCTTGCCGCTTTAAAATTACTTAGTACGTAATACACTATTAAGAGGCCAAAATTGCACTAGGGAAACATATCTAGGCAATTAAACCCGAGGATCTTATGACAAATGCTAAAGTTAGTGCTCCTATATTATATGAATCTGGGTACTTCTCTAATGCTAGCAGCTGTTGTACGCCGTTATTTAAGTCTACGCCCTTGGTGTAATGCTTACTAAGCTATCTTTTCTTTTGTAATATTCCCGAATCTTTCGGAATAGCCGCATTCGAATCTAGTGGGGATTCGTTGGTGCTATTGTTATTATCTAAGCCGTCCTAGGGTGTGTTGCTATAATATTCTCTTACAGTCCTATTGAGTTCTTTTGGGACTGGTCTATTCCAGGAGGTAAGTGCCTACCTTAAAAGCTGGTGTATTTTGCTACTGCGTCTCTTAATCTGGTAACCGATTTAGCTATTTTTGCAAGCCTAATACCGCTAGTCGCGAGACTGCATTTACTGAGGAAGCAAAAGTGGAGCGTAGCGGCAGTATTTTTACTAGGTTCTTGGTAAGTAAATCTTCTAACTTTCCTTCAAGCTCTTTTACACAGCTAATGCTTATTCAATGCTAACTTAACAGCACATGCATTATCGCCGTCGTTAAAATAACCACGTTCTCCAATGGCCTTCACACAAAGGACCCAACTTGGGATTTTGTCAACATTAACCTGTGGTCCACTATCGAATTGGATGTAGGCATCATTTGCGCATGCCTCACCTCCTTTAAACCTCTAATTATGCGTTACTTTCCGCGAGCTCTCTTTAGCAGCGTATCTGGATCGTTCATTCTCAGTGTTGTCAAGACTCAGCATTCCACGACTACACATACGAATAAGAAGTTGGGGAAAGGTCTGTCGCAGATGGACGCGGTTTCGACCATGCCGGTCGACAATTCGGACGAAATCCCCTTAGCTAATTCAAAGGGATCATGGAGCGCAAGAGGAGCTGGCGAAGTCTCGGGCGCTCCTGTGTCAGCCTCTACCTCTTACTGTGAGGAGTGTCAGGGCAGCAGTGATCGGAATGGTCTAGTCTGAGGATATCCCGAGACCGTAGTCTAGATTGGTCTTACCATCCTTACTAGTCTAGATGTCGCAGGCTAGGCATTACCATAGAAGCCCACAGGTGCAATCTGCGGTAGTAATCTTGCTTTGCTCTTCCTGTAGATAAACTAGGCTAGGCTGCTTAGCAGAACTAGCAAAACAGCTACACAGCTTGTTGTTAACATATCCTAACAATTACTAGTGTTACAAGAAGCTACGAGCATGTGTTAAGAGCATACAAGGAAGCTTTAATTAAAAGCCACGTATGTTACTAAATGTTTTTACAGAACGTTGCGTAAAGAGATGTGAGCAGACATTTGCATCACGAGGTTTTTAAGGCGTAGGAACTGAGCAGGCTGGTGAATCTATCTACATCTATCCACAGGAGCCTTAGGTAGGTAACGTGTCTCATCCGTCCTCAACCCACCCCTACTAAAAGCTTGTCGTATAAAGCCGCAGTACTACAAACAACTCTGAGGTAACAGGTAAGGTGAAGTTCGCAATCAAGATAACGCGTTGAAGAGACGGTGGGTTAATGAAATTTGGCGTGATTCCTGGAGGCGGAGGAATCGCTCCGATAATTGAAGGCATTTCGCTGCGAAGAACCTGAAAGATGCGCTTATGGTTTTGAATGATTGCGAATATATTTTGATAGATGCATTCTCCGGGGATGCGACATTTTCTCTTCTCTTGAAGATAGGTTTGACACCTGTCGCCATGGGTGCGGTGCTGGGTCGCCGTTCCCCGCAAACTCTAAAACCCAGGGCCCGCAGGACAGTTATGGCAGCGGTGGCTGACTGCTCGGACAACAGTGGAATGCACAACATTGAACTCACAAAAGCTCTTATGTGGCGTACGACTATGCTTTCGATTCACCCTCAGAAAGTTGTGTAGCGTCTGGGGTATTCCGATTGGCGCATCCAATGCTAATAAGATTCCTCACCCCTCACCTCTGTCATTCAAGCTTGCACATAGCAAACCACGGAGTTATATGGCGCCCAATAGATGTTTTCTTCTTGCTAAGACAGAGAGCGGATTCAGGAGCCTGCCGAAAACCGAAACTGCCCTGCGTACTCTGCAAAGGATTAAGAGTTTAAATGAGTGAATCCGGCGCTTCAGGGCTTCAGGATCCTCACAGCAGCCCACTTAACTTCTGGAAAATTACTTTCTACTTTAGTAGCATTAATGACTTGCGCTGATTGTACTACTCACCACGCAGTAGGACCTGAACTGAGGGATGACAACATTGAGGCGCTGCATTGATCGCGTGTATTGTTCATATGTACGGCGTATTCCCTAACATCTGGTACCTGGGGCATTAGTTGCGGGGGTCGATCCCAAGAGGATGGAAGACTTCGCACCTGCTTCCCCCGAATAAAGCGAGTCATTCCAGAGTTGTGGCCCGCCTAGCTCGTGCAACAGAGTCCAAGCCACCCTGTACTGCGCTACATGTCCGCCAATCATTATGATTTTTTGCATCGGAAGGAATTGTGCGCATGGTCCATACGCACGGCGTAAACGTTGCCCCTGGATTGTTGCGGGGTCGATAGATCCCGAGAGGGTGGAAGACTCCGCACCCGCTTCCCCGACAAGAGCGAGTCATTCCAGAAGTTATGTCCTGCATGGCTCCTGCAACAAAGTTTGCCTCGCCACCCTGCGTTGCGGTCTATGGCGCCATTTCTCGCCATGTTTTATGCGTGATAGGTAAGGAAATGTCTTATTTTCTACTCCAGCGGCGGCCATAGCTTATAGACAGGACATTAATTGGCCAGCCACAGCACTATAGCGGGATGCATTAGATTTGCTCCTCGTACCACTGTGATAGACTGATTGATGTCGTGAACTCAACATATCGATCCCCATCGTTCCTTTTTCCCGTTTATTTTCGATATTATCTTGTCTTCTCACGCTCCTCACCTTACGATTCCGATACTTTAGCACACGCTCAGCGTCTAATATGTACGATGGCCGACCTAATTCCCCTTCCGCAAGGGAACACAACTATCGCGCCTATGGTCAACATAACTTGTGCCGCCCTTCTGTCTGTAGCGGTCACAATTTATGGCCTTCGTATATATATCAGGTTCAGGAACCTATCGCTTGAGGATTACACTATTTCAGTTGCTGTAGTAAGCATAAAATAGCAAGAATCCTGCAAATTTATTGCGAAGCTAACATTCTCCTAGGCCATCTCTATAACAGAGTTCGCACTTGTTTGGCAAGCTTGTCGATACGGATATGGCCGCCACAACTACTACGTCTCTGCTGGGAACAAAACGACTGTGTTCCGCTATCTCTTTGGCGTCGTAACAGTAGGACTATGGTCAGCGACTCTCGTCCGAGTATCTGTCGCCTTAATGCTGCTCAGACTTAAAGATACGCGGAACTGGAAACTTTTTTTAAGAATAATTATCGCTCTCCAAATTGCCGAAATGGTAGGTATCAATATCTGCCAACTACTGCAGTGCCGTCCCATTCGTGCAATGTGGGATATAGTTCCCGACGCCCAATGTTGGACCGCTAATCAGATGGCAACGTATGGATACGTGCATGCAAGTCAGTCACCACTACGGAAACCTTTCCGCTTTTTTTTTAAACTCACCTTCCTTCTCTAGGCCTGGGCGCTGCATGTGACATTCTCTTCACGATAATGCTACTCTCCCTTATCTGGACGCTCCATCGACATCGCTCGGAGAGGATCCTTCTCGGATGTCTGATGAGCCTAGGCATATTTGCCAGCGCAGCTGCTGTAGTCAAGATCGTGTACATGCACCTGTACGATTTGCAGGGCGATAGTCTACGGATTGTGATTATTGTTTCGCTGCTAGTAAGGATTGAGGAGACTATTGGCATCATTGCGGCCTGCTCGCCGTACTTAAAGAATATGGCAGCGAGCTGCCTAGGTTATCTGGGTGTCAAGCTACAGAGGGGTTCTGTCTGGTATTTAACGACTTTTAGGTATATAAGTAGGCCTGTGGAGCCTCTGGGAGCAGCAGTAGAGATATCGAGTCGCGCTGAGAGCGCCGAGCAGACCGGAAGCAAGAGAAGTGCATATACTCTAGGAACTCACGGATTTGAGCAATATGAATTAGCTAGTTGCAACGAACATGTATAAGAACTAACTATTTTTTTGGGACAATCTGAGAGTTTGTTTGAGTCGTTTTGCAGCCCTGCGAGCAGCCTGCCTGGCAGCTTGATCAGCAGCTTGAGCAGCTCTCTGCTTCTCCCTTGATAACCTGGCCTCAGCCCTGGCTGCACGCCTTGATGCGAGCTCAGTGGCCTTGATTTACCTTCGCTGTTCACGATATTTTTTAGCCTCAAACTTTTGTTGTTGACATTGCTCCTCCTCGAGCGTTCTAGCTACCTGGCGATCACGTGCCTCCTTGACTTTCCTAGGTGACTAGAATACAGCACCACTATGATAGTCCTCATCTCGCTGCAATGGGAGAACCTTGCCCTGCTTTCTGCGCTCTCTCTCTCATGGATAAGAGCCCCTCTCAGAAAGAATTATACAAAGTCGCAAGTGATACAGTAGCCTGCTATTCTTCTGTCTACTTGTCGCCCGCATTACCGTTGTTAGGACCTGTTGCGGCTTTACTCTCATCTAGATAGCTCCTTTTCACCACGTAGTAACTACACCTCTATTTCTGTCTAACTGTTAACTTTCTTCTAGAATTAGGAAGCTTAAGAATTATACTACTACAGACTGCCTATTAAAATACTCTCTCTACTTAGGCTTCTCAGCAAGCACAACAACAACATCCTAGGGCTAGTTATTAGACTTAAGCTCAACTACAGTTAGATAAGTGTCTAAGTTAGCCTTTTCTAGAGTAGCTTAGGAAATTCCTTCTATTACTGTCGCGTTGTTAATCTTAAAGAGCTAAAACTAAAGAATATCTAGAGAACTAGCAATAGTTAGGGCGGTCTCCTTAATGTAGAAGTCTAGGACTTCTTCGTGCCTCTTAAGCGTAACCTGCTATTCTATAACAGCTACACTATTAATAGTTAAGACATCTGTTAGATTAATTAACTGCCTTATCTAGGCTTAAGAAAGCCTTACTGCTACTATCCCAGTCCTCAGCTTACCATCGCTTTAACTTAGTATAGCTTCGCATATCCTAGCGCGAGTCTTTTAACAGACTACCTCGTAATTCGTCTAGTAGATAAATTATCTTATTATAAACATAACTATAGACGTTTAATATTACTTCTTGTATCTTATATACTGTGCAGTGTTCGAAATGGATGGAGGAGGATCCTCCACCTCCATATCCATAAATCCATAGAGGTTTGGATGGATTGCCAAGCTCATTAGGTCCACCCATATGACACGCCCAATGTTTACAATCTACATAATGAAAACCTTAAATAAACAGTGAATATCAAGTAAAGAGCTAAGGTTACATAAACTCGTTTAGTTAAGCTAGATATAATAGATTTTGAATAGCTATCTAATTGCTAACCTGGCTGCTATTGTCGGAGTAGAGAGACTCTTTAAAGAGGACTATCTTATCGCGAGGATCTAGCTCTAGTTAAAATAGGAGATCGTCACTGCTGTTATTAAAGATATTAGCTATCTGACTGCTACGAAGCTCCTAAGTGTGCTCTCTTATCTCTACTAACCTATTTCTCCCCTAGTTAGCGAGGCAAATAGAGGCTTCTACTGAGTCCTCTCTTAGGCAAGCTCTACGCAGGGAGATTATGTTACCGGCTAAGCTGAAGATCCTCTCTGCCTCACTACTTATAGCCGGGATAGAGAGGATATTAATCGCTATCCGCGAGAGGCGCGGGTACTAAGCTTTAACGGAAGGCCTCATCCAGAATTTAAAGGGCGCTAAAGTAGAGTTGTGCTCGAGGCGATTAGCAAGATAGCTATCGAGCTTACTCTTAATTATAGGTGTAAGGGAGATCTTTTAAGTCTCCTTAAGAGCTTTATTAATTTAACGAAACTTTAGTTTCTTGCGTTATTGTTAGTTGCTGGATATCTCTAAGAGAGCCTCCTAGGATAAGATTAATAGCCTAGAGATTAGTAGTTCCTTATACTCCTTTTAGTATAGCTCTTTAATAAGAGTAATACCGCTCTAAGCGTCTTTAAGGCCCTATTCTCGCTCTAAATATTGCCGCTTAAGGCGAGGATTAAGGAGGATCGCTACTGTGTAGGCGGGCGTGCGGTCAGTAATTCTATAGTAGTAACTTACTTTCTGCTAAGCCTGCTTAATTACTACCTAGACTAGCTAATTAGGGGGATATTTAGCGTAATAGAGCTTTAGTTTCTTAAGATTCTTAAGGAGGATCTTTAGAACAGGTATAACGTCTGCGAATCTACTTGCAGAGGCCTTATTTAGCCTACTTTTAAGCTTCTTAGTTCCGTCTTTAAAGGGCTTGAGTAGCTCTGTAATCTCTGTAATAATTGCCTAGTCATTAGGCTTTATATAATTCTAGAGAATAATCCTCGTCACTAAGTCCTTAGGCTGCTTAGAGAGGGGTTTTTTAACCCGCTCTTTTACTAGATATTTAAGACAGAGTATCTTAAGGTCTAGGAAGTACTTAATTACTCTACAGAGCCTTAGGGCGCGTACGATTATGTTGTAGGTTAAATTCTATTAAGTTAAGTTATTTATAATAAGGCTAAGAATCTAGGGATCGCTAGAAGTATTTAGGTGACTCTCTTCCTATATAGTCTTTTAGGCGTTATTAAACTGTTGAAGTCGTCCTAGAGACCTTCGAATCTATTAAATAATAGTCGCAAGATAGCTAATTAGGCCCTTCTTTCGCCATGCGGTAACCTTATATTTTAGGTTATTAATATTAGCGACAACGTTCTTAAACATCTCGTAGTCTGCTCCCTAGAGGACCTCTTTAGCAACAATATTAATTATATAGCTAGAACAACAGAGGCGGCGCCAGCGAGGATTCAAGCAGAGCTCCTTGTAAATAAGCTCTACTGCCTTATTGTTATTTATAGCGTTATCTAGTATAAAGTAACTAATCCTCTCTTAAATCCTGTAGTTATTAATAACTCTTAGAACGTTAGTGCAGAGCTCTTTTCTACTATAAGTATCAGCTAACTCTATAAGAGCTAAAAGAGCTAATTAGCACTTGCTATCTTTGTTAACCTAGTAAGCGACAATACTATTAAGAGCCTTTATCCTTTAAGAAGTCCAGACGTTAAAGGACAGGTAGATTTAGCTGCAAGAGCTTGTAAGAAGCTTCCTAATATCCGCCTTATGCTGCTTAAACTCTTGCATAACCTACCTCTAGACTATGCAATTAGTTAGCAATCTTAATTAATTTAAAAAGGGCGTTAGGCGAGAGAGTAGTATTTAAAAATAGGAGCTCTAAAGCTTATAGAAGGGGATGTTGTCAAAAACCACCTATCTTAGGAGGTCCTTATTAGAGATATCTTGATTAAATAACTAGGTGAGCTCGTTCAGGATCTGGCGCTGCACAGGGTCGTTTCTATCTAGCCTATCTAGGAGAGTTTCGTCGTTAAATTGGGCGTCGTAAGGAAGGTCTTTCTCTATCTTAAAGGTCGTATAATAGAGGTTTCTAAAGTAATCTCGGGCACTGCAGCAGCCTTTAGTAATATTAAGCTTGCAGGTTAACCTCTAGCTAATTATATAATACGTATAGTATAAGAAATAGGTTAGAATAGCCCTCTAGCTATTACCTTGATCTACTCAAGCCTCGAGAGGCACTCCGTACTTCCACCACTATGCGCGAGTCTTAATAGCCTTTGATAGCAGAGTGAGGCCGTCAAGCGCCGGATCATCAAAATCCACCCAGGAGTAGTTGAAAGGCGATTGAAAAACAGGTCTACTATCCTTATTGGTGCGCTGCAGCCTAGTAGGGACTAGAACGTTCTTAGACTCTAGCTCTGTAAGTGACTCTTCATCCGAGGTTAAGTCAGCTCTATTAGATGGCGGTTGTGCAGAGGGCGAAGGAGCGTTAAGGGATGATCGAGTTCGCTTTCTCGACTAGATAGCAGCCTAATAAGACGATTGCGACCCCTCTAGCAGCATTTGATTAGGTACTGGGCGAAATAGAGGTTAGTGAGTGAGGGAATGGAGAGAATCGCTAATAAGATAGATGAGACAACGTAAGAATCACCGCTGAGCACAGGCTAACTATCTACTTTACTGCGGCGACTATAGCTTTAGTATTCCCCAAAAGGATAGCTGAAACGTCTCTTATACGCTAAGAGGTCCTTCCAAACCTCCATGGCTCTCTGGAAATGGATGGAGGTCCATGGAGGTGGATTTACCTCCATCCGTTTCGAACACTGATACTGTGCACAGTTTCTAAGGTGCATCTAATTTGCTGGCTTTATCGCCTTCTAAACTAGTAGGCGCGATTTTACAGTATAAAGCGTGCTTAGCATTATAAGCAGTTATAAGTAGGATGTACTTATTTTCGTACTATCTAAGGGCAGCATTGTCGAGTCTTACCTAGATAAAGAGCACGCTGGACATAGTCCTGTTCAGATTGAGCTGGAGTAGGTTCATTAATCGCATCTAATAGTTAGAGATAGATTGTAAATTAAAGTAGGTTAGGCTGTAGATAAGACGAGTCACAAAAGGATTAATGCATGTGTCTCGTCTACTAACAATATTATACCTGGGTATATAGTTATAAATAGTAACTGGTTTAGCAGCTGTTAGCGCGCCAAACTTATTCCCAACTAATTAGAAGAGATGCTGTTACTAATAATCTCCGTCAGACTGGCTAAAAAGAGCTTTAGTAAGCTAACAGCTGCTGAACTAGTTATCTAAATAACTATTTATTACTATATGCCTACTGTCGTCTCCCCTAACCCGTGGAGAAGGACTAGTCGCCCTTTAACACACCCGACAAGGTCTAAGGAGATTCGCGGCAGAGCTCTTATACTGTGTTGTTATAGGTAAAGCGAGTAGGTTGTTAATTGAACGAGGTCCGACTTAGGGAGCTGGACTGGTTATATATAGTTCCCAGTCCCCTGTTCACGTAACTGACTTCTAACACTCCCCCTCGGCACCTTAATTAAATTTTATAGGTTATGAACACTGTAGTGTAAAGCCGCAAGCGACAGAGACAGCTGAACGCCAGAAAAGATAATATTTGTATTTAAAAAATATGTTCGGACAAGTTCAGCTAATGCGACTGCATTTGCTCGTGTCTAGTTTACGTTAATAAGCGAAACATGCAACTGCATTACCTATGTAAATATACCTGACCTAACGCATCTAGTTTCGCCATAGAAGTCACACCCTTTGACATGCTCTTGCAAAGGCTAAGAGCCTCTAGCCAGTGGAGATACTTCTTCCTCAGAAACACATCAACAGCGCCTCTGTCTTGCAGACTAGCGGCGTAGCTTGCCAAGGTCTTGGAAGCTGAGTCGTAGCGGTGATCAATCCAGTAGATACACGAGTAGCGCGACGCTGCTAGCGAACCTGCATTTCGTTACATGATCCATTCATTATAATCTTTTGCATGTGATAGGCAATGAACTATCTTTGTTTTCTGCTTCAGCCGCGCGTATGGCTGGCAGACAGGGAACCAATTGGCCAGCCACGATGCCACAATGGGAGACCTCACATGTGATCCTTGCACTACAGTAATACGTCTTCAAGCACCTCGGGAGAAACCGAACGTGCACATTCCTATCAACCATTCTGGGTCATTCTTCTGACTATCGCAGGACACTTGATCTCATTTCCGTTACCTGAGCGTGGACACCTATACTCTATTGAAAATTTCGGGAAGCCTTCCCAAAGCGTCAACTCCACAAGCCGCAGACATTCGTAAAGCAGTTGATAGTTCATTCCCTTCCTAGAATATGCTATAAGTAATGTGCTTATCATGCCAATGCGGCAGAAGGAGGCGGCGTATCCCAGGCACGGTTTCTCGAGAGCTTCCCGCTCCCTTAATGGGTTCGACTTGGCAACCTATTTGAGAAGCGTGAAATACGCAGGCACTCGCAAGATGTGAGTCTTCTATATGTACTCGGAGAGCACAATATGCCAAACCTTATCGGAGCACTTCCTCATCCTGTTTCTTGTCTAGAATTCGAAAACGAGCGTTATGGATGTCCTGTTTTTGCTGCCATGGCGCCTGGGAGCAAAGAGGCTGTAAACGAAGCCTAGTAATGAAGCCTGTTAAACCACAACTTTGTTAAGACACTCTATCTGCTTAATCGTCTTCGCTCCTAAGCTTTGCCCTACTCTATAGTATCTGATAGCGCGCACCTGAGAAGACTCGCTCTGCCTCTACCGATATAGCTAGTACTAAAGAATATTAATTACTGTGCGGGAAAGACGTAGGTACTATGTTTATTGTTACTCTTAATACTACTACTCTAGCGCAGTCTTCGTAGAGATCTCGGTAGGGTCAGCTTCGATAAAAGATTCCTAATCATTGGCGAATGTTTAAACTACATTAAGATTGTTAGTATAATTACTCTAATACTGTGGCGTATATAACGCAAGTCTTAATAGACTTGAAATTATCTCTATTTTAAGTATAATCTTGTGAAGACCTGTACTACGGGGGTAGTATAGGGCAAGGTTGGTTCTCGGGGATAGAGTGAGGTCGTACGAACAAAGCTTCAATACTAAGACAGTAAGAGTGCGCTCCTGTAAAGAGTATTGAGGAGTTGTGTGAGAACGGTTATATTGCTTTCACTATTCGGAAGAACGGCTCGCTTGAATTCCAGCAATACTGCAAGGATAACAAGATTATTACTCTCTGCATGCCTCCGCACTCGTCGCATCTGCTACAGCCACTTGATTAGGCTACTAGCTGCTGGGCTATGAAGGTTATATTCGCCAGAGTTATTTCGGTAATATGATATCGCATCCCATGGTTCGCGTACATGACGTGCATTGCGAGCATACCTGGCTTGCTGTTTAGTACGTTTTGTCTACCTTCGACATATTATCGACCAGTCAATTGCTGGTGGTTTTGGCGTACCAAATGTAAACATCAGCGAAGTCACCGCTGCGACATCATCCCACCTGTTGACTTTTCAGAAATCACGATACATGGCATACGGAAGAGGCAATACATACCATACTTCGTCTTGCGAATTCGCCACTCGACGAATCGCAACGCAACTAGCGTGGTCGCGAGTCCAACAAGGAAGAAGTTGGCCGCCAGTTGGCTCGTCATGATGGGGAACTGGAAAATGTTTGTCTTCGTCAATGGATCTGTGGGTTGCATACTGTGCTATGATGATATCTCGAGGAACGCTGCCGAATCACACGGCACACAACTCGATCTTGAACGAAGAACTTCCATGCTTGCTTTTAGGGTCTCTGTCCATACCGCAGAGCAAAGATTGAGGAATCCTTGCTACCAAACATCAGCAGAAGCTAGAATAACCCGAGTGTCTGGTCAGGACAATTGGGGACCCTTCGGTGCATGCCGTTAGTGTACCTGGGGATGTTATAGCGCGGCTCACACGCCGTCACCCGCGATGGATCTGGACGGGTCCGCATTGGATCGTCAAGCACCCGGTGGCCTATTCACGAGTCACAAGTTAGCATACCAAGAACACAATTGTGGAGCTGAACTGCACCCCGCTTTCGTCTGAGGAGGCTCATGTGCTGATCCAAGATGCTAACTTGCCTCTCGCAGAGCTCTCTACCACAAAAGTACCCCGAATCTCGAGTGATATTCAAAATTTTCGCATCGCCCCGACGCTCGAATATAATCAACATGGTTGACCCTACTAGTTGTACGACATCCTTTGATGCCCTGTCGATCAAGGAGCCGGACTTCGTTGTCATTGGTGGTGGGATCGGGGGTTTGGTGGTCGCGAATCGTCTAAGCGAGACATTTCGATGCATTAGCGTGCTGAGATGCCACCCAGAATGTGCGAGGCTTTGTCCATCGATAGGCGTTTCTGTGACGGCTTCCGCCTGCGTCCCAATCAAGCATATCCTTGCTTTTGCGTCATGTCAAGTCCCTCTTAAAACTTCGCCGAATAGCTACGCAAATGACAGCCCCTAAGGAAGAGACTACGCTCTATAAAAGATTTCATTTGACGAATTAGCGTGTATACTAATGTCGAAACATCATATAAAGCAAAGCGCAATTGAGGGATAGGTGTTCACGAATCACGATGATGCCGAAATTGAAGATGGGACTTGAGTCGTCAGTGCAACTAAGCCGATTTGTTATCAGGACAGAATCCGCTCCATTCGCGGCTTGCCGGCTCGCAGGTTAGCTTAAGCCACGATACCCCGGACCCCGTTGCGCACCTGGCAGTGTCTGCAGTGGTCACAACACACACAGCACAGCCACTGATGGGCTTCCCGGCCAGGCCATCACCAACCGACATCGTTTGCGATGTCCTGTATCGACGAGCCTTCGAGCGGAACAACATCGCCTCTCGCGCGAATCAACTCACAGACACTCGGCACGCTACGATCGATACCATAACATACAGCAGTCACACAGACGGCCTTGTCCACTGTCGCCTCCAACCCCGTATCGAAGGAGTGGTGCCCCTTCCACACAACCCGACAAGGTCTGAGAAAATTCGCGCAACAGCTCTCATGCTCAGTAGGCTCGACGGCTCGCACGAGCGCAGCATCGTTTTCGTGGAGCTACGTCACGACGAAATGCTGCTATCTCTGCGTTCGGCGGCAAGTCACACCAGACACCATGGCCACATAAGGGACCTAGTGCGAGGCAGCAAAACACGAGGGTGCAAGAACGACGGAACTCAACCCCAGCCCTGAGGGCACGAGGGCAGGTACATCATACTGGAGGCTTTCTAGCATTACTTTCATCTATCTAAGACTAATTTGGTACAGTTGTTCCTTTCGATAGCCCCATGTCCAAAAGCCCTGAACATTACTCTTTCTTCATATCACTGATTTGCTCAACAACAACAAAGGCGCTGCAATACTTATACCCAGCCTTTACTCGGCGGTCGTCCAGTTTCGTCTTAACCGCGTGTCGGTGGCATTTACGGCATTAGTCTGGAGAGGATAGCATTTGAGGCGATAGAATTATTGAGGTTTGAGATCGTCGTGAAGCTATGCTTGGTCGAAGGGTGGCAGTTCGTGATGGATAGACTGAATGAGCTGCGACTGGCTGGTGCCCTAGAGACGAAGTGGCACCCTGGAGCTGCTGCGACGTGTATTGATACATGTCGCTTTGTACTTTAGTAAGAAGTTAAGTTAAAAACACTGATGCGTGGAACACCATACCGAGAATATGAGGTACTTCCTGCCATTTCGATCATATCAAGCGTATCCGTCCGACAATGGGGAGGAGGCAAGGAGCTTTCAGACACGTAATTAGGACAAGAGCGGACTGCGCAGTGACGTCATTAATCACAATACCGTACTTGTTTTGTGGTAGCCCCAGAGGATCAGGTGACTCAACAACTGCACCCCAGTACGCCCATCGCGTCCACAAACGATGACCTATACTTCGTACTATACTCGATTTCGACTGCGTCCGCACACAAGCAAAAGTCCACCGCATACGTTGAGCGATGCTGCAACATTGTGGCCAGAGCAGGTCGGCCGTCCTTCCTGCATTCCACGAACGAGGCGGTCGATGGTGGATGGACCGAGGCAATAAAGAAACGTTGGAAAGACAGAGCGGGTGACAAGGTCGTCGAAGGCAAGCAGAAGAAATAGCAACGCAGCCGACTGCAGTCAATGCGGAAAATGAAACGTATGGCCCAATAACGACAGATTGCATAGCGCAATTGCCGCCCATAAGCCATTCCGAGCTCATCGCCCTGCCGTCGTTGTCTACAGAACCTCATTAGATCTCTGCAGAGAGTCGCTCGATGTCCACTTGGTCGCAACACACTCCGTTCGACACGGCGAGCATCTTTATGAAGACTACACAACAACCCTCTAGTTCGACCAAATCGTCGAGAAGTCGATCGAAGGTCGATGTGTTTATAAGAGAGAAGTATCTGTACAGGGTGGAGGCTCTCAGCCTTTGCAAGAGCATGCCGGAGGGGATAGTGTCAATGGAAAAACTTGGGGGTTTAATCCAGGTAATTCACAAATAACTAATACTGTCTCGGTGTAACATATACTAACGTAACCTAGGGAAGAGAAGATGCATGCGCCTTGATCGAACTAGTTCGAGATGCCTGCCGATTCATCATGTTTCATAAGTGGGCTATCCAGAATAATCCTCTTCAAGTATATGCGTCCGCACTCGTATTCAGCCCAACTCGCCGCCTGATAAGAGGTCCATTTAAGAGGGAGCCGGACTAGATCACAATAAAACCGGCTATGCAAGATAAATGGAGCTCTTGCCTCAAGACGCTCGAGGGCCACCGCGATTCCGTCGAGTCGGTAGCCTTCTCGCACGACTCGGCCTGGCTCGCGTATGGTGAAACACGTTACGTACTATGAATAACATCAGGTACCCACCTCTCGTATTATTTTACCCCTGGACCCTAAGTTTTTCCCAGGGTCGACGAAATCAGACCGTATCTCTCTTCCACCGGAAATTAAAACCGCCAATGTGACTAACGAGCCAATGAATAACCCTCAAAGCCACAAGATCATGCGCCTTACATAAAAGCTACCCCTGCGCCACATTCTGTGCGGCTAAAACCTCATTTCGCGAAACTTCGTGTCATCAGGCGGCTAGTATGTACATGGGAATTTGGTAGGGGGCCGAACGGCTCGGCGATATCGAACTGGGTTACGCTTGAATATCATTACATAGAAGCCGCACCTAGCAGTCTTAGAGTCACGGTGATGTACACCGAATATGGTCATGAGAGCGGTTTGGTTAGATACGTCAAGATACAATGTTCATGAAGGGACCAGAAATACGATATACGACTGCGCTAAACAGCAAGATAGACGAGAGTTTCTAAGGTTAGTATCACAGCCTTAAGGAAGGGAAGAATAATTCGCATTCGACTTCGCATTCAACTTTGCCAATCTTCTGAGAATTTGAATACAAAAGACTGCCATTCTCTCTCCTCAAAATCACCATCATCAGCAATTAGCACTTCCAATTCAATCTACTCATTCAATTCAATCCACTCACAAACATCAACACCGAGTTCTTCACCACTTCGCCTATCCCACCAACTCAAGACTAATCAATATGCGCTTCACTGCCATTGCCGCCACCTTCTTCCTCATCGCCGGCGCCCTTGCCGTCCCAGCCCCCGAAGCCTGGGATGTCAACGACAGTGAGGGCATTAATGTGACGGCAGACTTCGAGAAGCGCGCCCCTACTGCTGTTGAGATCATGAAGCGCGGCCATGGATGTGGTGTCTTTTCGAGTGATGATGGCATCTGCAACTTCCATGTAGGCTGCCCATTCTTTCCGCATCATTACCCCAGTGCCCCTAACCACACTTTCAAGAGTTTAGAAGCGACGAATGCTAACGGAAACTTAGTGCAAGAATGAGGTTTCATACAAGTGCCCTAATGGTAAGAAGATTAAGCCGAGCTCAGGCAAGTGCGGTGGACCTCTCCGAGCGTAAGTTGCCCAAATATGCTAAAATAAAGAAGCGAATGGCTGAGCTAATTGTGATTAGGAGGTGCGACTGCCACTATTCTAAGGGATGTTAAATCTCTAAAGAACGTATGTGAGTTAACAGACAGCTGGATGGACGGAGATAGAAGGCAGTCTATAGTAGAGAGATGGTTGGTTCGGAGAGTAGTATAAAGGGTGTTTGCTTCATTTTTACTTCTTACTATTATTTTATCAGATGATTTTAGGTGTAATAGAAGTCGAATTTAACATATTTCGCCTTTGCCTCACATTTTGAATTAAGACGACATCGTCCCAACGGTACAGCAACGAATATCCATACGCCCTCTACCTCATTTTAATCTAGTTACGCTTTCGCTAGCGCTTCATTCAAAAGCGGTTAGTAAGCCTATGTCCTTTCTTGCATTTTAATATTAGTCACTTACTGACACCGGTGCAATGGTTCCAGGGATCCTAGCGTCAGATCACAGTTTCCCCCGCAAACTCTATAGTTTATAACGTGGGTACCCACCTGATGCACGTCACCACCTGATGCACGCAAACACCAAAACACGACCAATTTTTGACGCGTCACAGCACCACCAATATAGCAGATATGGAGGAAGCGCTTGCTGCTCTAGAATCCTTGAAGCTTGGAGAGTCTTTTAGCTATACAGAAGTTGCAAAAAGCATAGTGTTGACCGGTCAACCTTGTCGCGTCGCCATCGAGGCATTACTCAAAGCAATGCATCTAAAATTGAAAACAGCAAGTTACTCAACACCACGCAAGAATCTGAGCTTATACAGTATATCCATAAGCTTTGCAAGCGTGCATTACCCCCTTCTAGGCAAATGATTCGGAATTTTGCAAGCCAAATTGCAGGAAGGCCAGCAGGCAAAAACTGGGTTGATCGCTTCATCGCCCGCCATGACATATACCCTTGGTCGCAGCCGCTTCAACGCTGATTCAGCCTTCAAGTATAGCCTCTACTTCGAGCTATTACAGCACACCAGTCATCCATGAGCCCCACCAAAATTGACGCGTCCCAGCGCGTTCAAGCAGCAACAACCTCTCCACAATAGCTTAAAATGTCTCAAAAAGAAGGTCAAATGGACCTAGCTATATCAGCAATTCAGAAAAATCAAGTTTCTAATGCTTATAAAGCAGCTGCGCTGTTCGCTGTCCCTTATTCTACCCTTCAAGACCGTCTCAAAGGTCGCCTAACTAAAGCCGTACGCAATCGCCAGAAGCGCAAGCTAGACCTTGCTCGACGAGGATATCCAGTAGCAATTATCCAAGTACAATAAATGGCAGACATACTACTCGCTGCGCGGGGCGCTCCTCATCGCGTTGGCAAGAACTGGGCAACGCGCTTCATCAACAACCAGCCAGAGCTCAGTACTAGGTGGAATAGAAAGCTCGCATCGCAGCGCGCGCTCAATGAGCATCCAGCTACTATCAGCTCATGGTTCAAGCTTGTACAAGACGCGCGAGCAGGCTGGAGTACTAGCAAGAGAGATATATAACTTTGACGAGACTGGGTTTATGATGGGTATTGCAGCAACGTCAAAAGTTGTTACTAGCTCAGACATCATTAGACGAGCAGTTATGGTTCAGCCAAGTAACCGCGACTGGGTCACGACAATTGAGTCTATCAGCGCAACAGGTGAGCTGCTCCCACCTTTCATCATCCTGCCTTGGCAAGAACCATCAGTCCTCCTGATATCTCAACCTACCTGCAGGCTCAGTACTCGCAGTTAGCGATAATGGCTGGACAACTCATGAGCTGGGTCTTGAGTGGCTGAAGCACTTCATCGACACACAGCTAGTCGTGCTCAAGGAGCCTATCGCCTGCTTATACTAGACGGCCATAGCAGTCACGTAACAGTTGAATTTGACCAGTTCTGTAAGGAGAACGGAATCATTGCCCTCTGCATGCCTCCTCATACCTCACATCGCCTGCAGCCTCTTGATGGCAACTTTTCCAAGCACATTAAACCATGATACTCCAAGATTTTGTGACTCTGGGAGCTTCCACTATTACCAATTGGCTGGCATGGACGTGTCAGATTGTCAAATACAAGGAAAGAGCGATAAATAGTAGGACCGATAACTATTGCGATCTACGGAACCTCCGGAAGCAGAGGAGCTATAGAAGAAAGGAACAGACAGAACACAATCAATGATCCATCCACTCTGACCAAAACATGCATTAAATTCTGACAATTAAGAGTCTCACTGACCCTATAACGAGCGAGGACTATGTCTCACGCAAATATTACTAGCGCACGCGACGCTACGATCATCCTCACTAACTACACGAACTATACGCTATAGTTACTATAACTAAAAGTAAAAGCAGAGTTCTATAACGTATAAGTAATTACAGACCCTAATAGAACTAGAGAATCTTTACTAGAACTAATCCCCCTAGTCCTACTATAATTCGCTGACTACGTACTAGCTATAGTCTAAAGACAGGCACTTAGCGCGTTGTTAAACTCTTGAAGTAACTAGGTTAGATTATTAAGCTAGACAATAAGATCAAACCTGTCCTAAGCTAATATAACCCTAGCTACACCAACGAAACTATTAGACTTATTACCTAAAAGCTAAGAAATATACAAGGCTAATTAAGATAACTATAAGGTATAACTTAAAGCCTATAAGATTAATAAGAAGAAATATAATAGAGAACGGGCTAACTATTAGTTACTTATAACACATATTTAGAGCACAGTATTAGCGCATATTTAGCGTAACTGCTGCCTCCCTAGTACTATAATTCGCCGATAGATTATTGATATCTGAAGGACAGTAGGAATTAACCTACTTAAAGAACGCTAACGAGCACGAATAAGATACTATAACGCATTAAAGCTAATAAGAACCCTAGTAAACTAGGATATCTGGCTTGCGGAATACGATTGGGCGGCAACTAACACTAAGACTAAAGAAGTCGCAGAGGTACAATATAGTAACGATATTATAGAAGATTTCTTATTAGTAGTAGAAAAGGTAGCACCTATGTAGGTAACTACCTTCTCTAGCCAGGTAGCTAGAGGTAACCTAAACTATAATAGAAAAGAAATAATAAAACTCTTCTAGGAGTATATAAGCCGCTCCTGCCTATAAAGAGGTAAGTAGAAGAGCGCTTTCGCTGCTAGAGACGCTGTATACCCTGCTAGTAGTAAATCTAACTAGAGCGCATAGAGGGCCGCCTCTAGTACAGCTAAAGAAGCATTATTAGCCTTACGAGGCAAGAACTGTAGTAGAATATAGGGAAAACGCAAATTTAGGTAAAGTAGTACTAGATTGAAGCATTCCTCTTATTAGAGGATACGGCGGCAGTTAAAGGCACAAAATGCTATGCTTATAAACAGCACTATAATCTTTTTAATTATTTCTATCTAAATGAAGATAGAGCACCTGCGTAGTTTACACTAGATTTAAGGATAGCTAAACTTATTAAGTATAAAAGAAAGTATAACTAAGAGCTAATTAAATTATTAGACTTAAAGCGCTAATAATTAAAGACGCCGCTAATTAAGAATTCGTACACACTAATACCTGAAGTTATAAAAGATTAACTAGAGGGAAGAGTTATATTAATAATTAAAGCTGCGTATACCGCGTCAGTATTCTTAATAAAGAACTAACTGTATCTGCTAAAGAATGCATTTATCCTTAATTTAGGCGCGATAATACATATCTGTAACATAGCGCAACGCCTAACTTACCTCTGTTTACCTATCCCTAGTAACTGCGTGTAGACAGGTAACGCGCAAATATAGATTAAAGGGTATAGTACTATACATATTAAAGTTAAGTTACTATATAGTATAGAGATACTCTAATTAGAGAACGTTACCTTCTACCTAGAGATTCTATGTAACCTTATCTTATTTAGACTACTTAGATAGTAAGGAATTTGGTAGGATAATAAGAATAAACCTACAACTTTAAAGAGATAGGATAACTTAATTATCGCATACCTAATAGAAGTACATAACTAATAGGTACTTCAGCAATTAGAGGCAAACGACAGTGCCCTTTACACCTAATTTAACTCTTAAACTAAGCGGGCGCTATAAAGAGTAAGTGCGATACTATAGTATAAGCGCCTAGGGCATCTAGGGCCTGCAGTAATTAAACACCTCGTCTAATAGTCTAAAGGAGTGCGTATTAGAGGCGTTACTATAGTTAAGTGCGACGTATGTAGGAGAGCTAAATTAAAGCGCAGGGTCTGCAGAGAACCTTAACTAAGCGAAGAAGGACTAGGAGAACGAATTGCGATTAACTTTTACGACTACAAAGTTAGGAGCTACTTAAAGGAAAAGAGCTAAATACTTATTACTAACTAATTCTTAGTATATAACTAGGTTTTCTACTTTACTAATAACAGACTAGCACAATCTATTATTTAATTACTAGATAATTTCACTTACTTCCTATATACGCAGTTTAATATTTTTATAAAGGTTATTAAGAGAGACAATAAGATAGTAACTGTTAAGCTAGAAGTTAAGAGATAGTGCACGTCTAAAAGTATAAAGGTTAAGCCTTCTACTCTTAATACCTAATTACAGAATAGTAGAGGAGAACGCTTAGGAGGCGTAATAAAAGAAAAGGCACGCACAATATAACTAGATACTAATCTTCCTTAAGAACTATAGTAAGAAATTATAAGAGTAGTAGTATACCTATATAATAGAACGCCGAACTACTTAAACTGCTAGAAAAGCCTATATAAGGTATTATTTATAAGGGTCGCTACTATAAATAGTATTATTACTAGACTATAGAAACTAAACTAAGCTCGTCTTAAAGTATATAGCTGCAAGGTATTTATAATAACTAATAATACCTACTAAGGAAAGTCGCGACTGTAATACTTAGATCTAAAAGCTTAAGTTAGCTATCTTATTAGCTATTAATCTATAAACATCTACTAAGTTTAGATTCTATTACTAGCTAAAGTTATTAAGTATAAGAGACGTAGTCTTTAATAAAAGTGTAGTATTTAGCAGCAAAACAGAAGACCTTATAGATAACCTTATGCATAATACCTTGTAGGAGATTATAACATAGGTGAAAATAATTAAACTACCTACACTACCGCGACAGGGATAGCCTAAGACTAGGTTATTCTATAAAGACAATATAATAATAAGAGAGAGCTTAAGCCTATAAGGTTAAAAGTTAAGAGGTTACTAAAGTAGAAAAGTAATAGACTTATACCTAACGCTGCTAGAAACTCTGCTACCTGTAGCTCTCCTTAGCAGGCGTAGACTAACGAACTTGAAGCTAATAGCACGACGACGCAGGGCTCGTTAAAAACAGAACTATAGGTAGCAGTATTTATGGCTAGCACTTAAGCAGGGTACGTAGAGGAACACGAAGGTAAGCCTATTAATAAGGCACAGCTAAAGAGTATGCTAGAAAAGGGGGTAAATCCCTACTAAAACTAATTACTACCTCTGCTAATAACCTACTTAAAGCTTAAAAATTATCCTCTGCACGAAATATTTAAGGAAGCTAAATAAGAATACCTAAGGAGCTATAAATAAATAAAGTCCTAGGCTAAAGTGCCAATTACTCCTATTAAATAGAGAGGTTACTAAATATTAGACTATATATTAGTGTATACCTACAAATTAGATAAACACTATCGCCTTATTAAATACAAAGCATAACTAGTCGTTTATAGTAATTAGTAATAAAATATTACGTTATAAGACACATACGCAGCTACTTTAGCTAGCAGGTCTTTTTAAATGCTTTTAGTAATTGCTGCTAAGTTTAACCTTAAACTTAAACAGTATAACGTTACTAACGCATTCGTGCATGCAATAATAGATAGAGAAATCTATATAAGAATGCTACGAGGATACTAGAAGCCTAGAACAATCCTTAAGCTTAAAAAGGCACTTTATAGTCTTTAAATTTTACTGCTCTTATCGCAGAAGGAATTTGTCTTAACCCTTACTAAACTAGGCTTTAAATAAGTGCTATATAAGGCCTGCTGCATAATTAAGGATAGTATTATTATCTTCTTTTACATTAATAATATTATCTTAGCTTATTACTAGAAGAAGGAGGTAGTGTGCAGGAACAGAGGCCTCAGCCAACTTCTCCCTTTTGATGGTAGCCTTGCGCGCAGTGGAAGCAACTGAGCATCTCGTGTTGGCCGAGATAGTGAAGTGCGGGGACGGGTAACGAGGTAGACAAAGGTGGATAGGCAACGATGAATTGAATGATCGAGACTCTGGTGAAGCAGGACTTGACAGTACGGCGTGGGTGGTACTTGGTGGATTCGATGCCTCCCAAGGAGGTCCTATCTATCTACCTTTATACCCGGATTTCCCGGCCAAGCCTACCTAATCCTAGCTGAGATGCCCTCGGTAACTACGTCACCAAGTGCATCGGCACAGTAGAAGCTTAATAAGCTATTAAGGCTCTTTAAGAAAGATATACTTTTATAGGTAGAGAAGGCCTGTAATAGTTCCTTGGCGTTAAAGTTATTAGAGACTAAGAACAATAATTAATTTAACTCTCCTAGTTAGCCTATGCTAACAAAATTAGTAGACTTATAGATAGGAAAGATGTCTGACATAATACCCTAATAGCAAGCGTTAAACTCTAGCCACGCGAGGGATTAGTATTACTATTAGAAGTTAACAAATATTAGCGTAAGATTAGTTCCTTACTATTTGCCGCTGTTACAACACGACTAGATATCGCCTTCGTAACATCGCGCCTTATACGCTTTCTTATTAACCCTAGTATAGAGTATTAGGAGGCTGCTAACAGAGTCCTGCTCTACCTTACAGTAATAAAATTAAGAGCACTCTAATTAAGAGGAGGCGACAAGCTTAAAGTAGCTAGCGACGCATTATTTGCTAATAATATAGTTAATAGAAAGAGTTCGCAAGGTTATGTAATTAAGCTATTTAGTAGTCTTATTACCTAGAGAGTAAGTAAACAGGATATAGTTACTACCTTAATAACTAAGGCAGAACTGCTTGCACTCTCTTAAGTAGCAAAGGAAGCTATCTTTACCTCGCGACTTCTTAAAGAACTCTAGATATTATTACTAGAGTTAACTATTATAATTTAATGTAATAATATATAGATAATTTAACTTATTACAGAAGAGATTGTAAGACTTTAAACTAAACTTTAATATATAGACATCTATAACTACTAGCTACGACAGGAAGTATTACTTAGATAAATTTAAGTTAAATACGTAAAGTTATCGCATATAATAGCAGATAGACTTACTAAAGCGCTGCCCTTAAATAAATAAGAGAACTTTCTTAATTAATTAGGACTAGTAAACAAGAAACTAGCCTTAGTAAAAGAGTTAAAACTTAAAGACATACAGACTTAAATAGAAGATATAAGCTTATGTTAGCTTAGAAGATTACTCTAAGCTGAGAGGGCGTGTTAGATTGTTAACTATAAGGAAAGAGCGATAAATAGTAGGACCGATAACTATTGCGATCTACGGAACCTCCGGAAGCAGAGGAGCTATAGAAAAGAACAACAGACAGAACACAATCAATGATCATCTACTCTGACTAAAAACATGCATTAAATTCTAACAATACTAGACAGCTATAGCAGCTACGCAACGCCTACATTTAATACTTACTGCTTAGAGAGGAACATTATTACTCTCTGTATACCTCCTTATACGTCTTATAAGCTACAGCCTCTTAATATTAGTTACTTCTCGCCTCTTAAGAGAGCGTACAGACACGCGATAGATAGGCTTACGCGCTAATAGGTGCAGTTTATTAATAAGGACAAGTTTCTATATATATATCCTAATATACGTATAACTATTTTCTTAGTTTTAAACATCCTTAGAGGCTTTTAGGCGACAGGCTTAGTCCCGTTCTATCCTAAACGCGTCCTATCAACGCTTACAGTTATCTGTACACTGTCTCCTCTACAGACAGAGGCCACAGCTAAGGCTGTTTAGACAACAGAAACGCCTCACACGATAGATTAACTTAATCAACAGGCCCGTCTTGTACGTAAGCTCCTCCACTGTCAATCACAGAGCCCCTTAAGCAGGGCTCTCGCTTAGCTTGTTAAAGGCTGTTAGCTAGCTATAAACTTAGCTACAATCTTAGTAGAAGAAAACAGTAAACTCTGTGCCTTAAACGCGCGTTTACGACGTAGGAAGGACAGGCAGCGATAACATATTGCAGCTAGAGGCGCGTTGCAGGTTAAGGCAGGTTATGCGTTAGCTGTGGCTGCTAAAAGAGCCTTAACTATAAGGGTGGAGGGTAAGGCTTCTCAGCCTCAGCAATGCCAGTGTTGTCGTCGATATAGTCGATAGTCGATATCGACTAACCATATCGATTATCGACTATATCGACTAAGTCGATATGGTGGCTGTCGATATCGATACATCGACTAACTGAAAGTGCTCCAATCGCCACGATTTTGATACCTATCGTCTCGGAAAGCCATATCGACTTAATTTGTGAGGTTTTAATAATATGTACGTCTTCCATATTGGGTAATCTAAACGACGCCAAGGAGTAAGTGGCACACAGGGTTGAATATTCGATATCCTCAACTAACACCACAACCACTAATACCAACCTATCTAAACTCATTTAGGACAATTTTTAATGGCTTCTTTGACCTCTGAAAGCTCCACTAGCGACAATTTAACCCCCCCTGGTGGCTCCAAGTGCCCCGCCGACGTCGGCGACGACGATACCTCGCACAGCGCTAAGCGTAGAAGAACAAGGCCTTTGGCAGCTCTCAACACCTGGAAGGCAGGCAGGCTTCGCAGGCCTGGAGAGCTTGAATATAAAGACAAGAACCGCATATGGTACTGCGCTCATTCATCTTATAATCCTCCGCATACTACATGGAGTACACACGTTACAGGCAATGCAAGAACCCATATGCTTAAGGCCCATGGAGTCACAATTGCAGAAGAAGAATCACTTATAAAGCAAGCTACAAGCAAAGCAATAAATATGTCTATTAAAGAATCATTCAAGAAGGCAGAGGAAGAGATGCAAAGGCGAGAAGAACTTAAGATGGATATGGTTTTATCTTCACTCATTAAGAAGGATCTCATACTCGAATGCCTTGCTCGGCTTATCGTATCACATAATCTACCTTACAGCGCCGTCGAATGGCCCGAATTACGAAGCCTCCTGATCCTCTGCAATCCGGCCGTCGAAAAGGTCCTTATCAATAGCCATACAACTGTCCCAAAAATCATTGAAAAGGCATACAATAATAGAAAGCTTGAAGCCAAGGCTGAGATGCTGGATACTCCTCATCAAATTCACCTATCTCTCGACGTTTGGAAAGGCCCAAATCGACGACACTACCTTAGAGTATGTGCGCACTTCATCAACCGTGATGGAGAGCTGAAGAAGTATACAATAGCCCTACCAGAGCTGCGAGAAGGGAAGGGTGGCAAGGCGCAGTCCATCGCCTTAATCCCCATTCTTAAGGAGTATGAGATATACACAAAGCTTGGCTATATTGTTGGTGATAACTCATCCACTAACGACGTTCTCTGCCGCGAGATCGAATACTGGCTACAATCAGAAGGTATCACCAACTAGAAGGCTACCCAACATCAAATCCGGTGCCAAGGCCATGTTATTAACCTTATCGTCCAGGCCTTCCTTTTCTGTGAGAGTAAAGAAGCAGTAGATGCTGCCATAGAGGAGCTTAATCAGACAACCAATATTGGCAAAGATCTTAAAGATATTATCGCCCATTATATGTGTGCAGCTTCAACAGACGACTAGCGCAAGTGGGGTGTCTTGGGCAAGCTCCATAACCTCATTATATGGCTTCAAACATCATCAGAGAGATCAATAGCCTTTACTGAACTAGCTGGCCGAATGGTACCATTAGACAACGACACAAGGTGGAATAGCTGGCTGATAATGATTCGCACTGCTCGTCAAGTCAAACAGGCCATTAACAAGACATTTAAAGACAATTACAACCAGCTAAGGGACGACTACTTATTACCAGAGGATTGGCAGACACTAGACGATATCTACCACTTCCTATTGCCATTTGAGGAAGCTACAAAGGTGTGCGAAGGCGATGATTCAACACTGGATTGCACACTCTATACTATTAACTTTCTTCTCTCTCATTTAAATAAAGCTGAGGTAAGCTAATATAACTACTATCTTAATATCTACTAACTTATTTCTATAGAGGGAGTATAGGAAGAAGAATAGCAACCCAAACTTCCTTATTCGAATCCATATCGCCTGGTATATCCTTGATAAATATTTTATGCTCTATGATAAAGTACCTGCTTATCTGGGAGCCCTCCTCCTTCACCCGAATCGTCGACTTCAATATATTAAGAACAACTAGAAGAAGAGCTGGGTAAAAGATTTACAGCTAAATGTTAAAGCTTTCTGGGAGGAGCACTATAAGGATCATATTCCACCAATTGAAGATGAGATAGATGAGGATACTGAGAGCAGCTTTGCTCTTTGGAATAAGAACCAGAAGTCTCTGGCTCAATCTAAAGACGAATATGGCTCCTTTATCAACTCTGGCTGTGTATAAGTAAAGGGGCCAGCATACAAGTGGTGGTTACAACTAGAACAACAGAGCACATATCCCAATCTTGCTCGGATGGCTGTAGATCTACTGTCGATACCGTCGATGTCTGCAGAGCCTGAAAGAGTGTTTTCGGGTGCTCGACGAACGATCTCATGGGAGAGGATGCGGCTTAGATCAACAACAATTGAACACTACGAGTGTTTAAAGTCTTTTCAGCGAATTCGGGTGGGACGAGATAATAGCTATATTAAAGAACTGCGAGCCTTGACGGCTAAGATCACTGCAACTCACCCACCAGAGTCAGAGATGGATATTGATAGCGAGACAGATAGCTACAGCCAGTCTACAACCACCTAAAAAATATATTACTAAGCTGCTAAGAAATATCGACTAAATATTGTCGATACAGTTTAAGATTCGATCGATAGTCGATCGATATGAAAAGATTCGATATCGACTATCGACTATCGACGACAACGCTGCTCAGCAACGAGCACCTCCAACCTGCAGTAAGTGCAGAGTTCAAGGTCATATTCGCACCTCGTGTAGACAGAGATAGAGAATATTATTACTATATTTACTAGCAAATTTACTGCGTGGTTGTCGCGTTATCGTACGTTGAGATCCTCTCGTTTCGTGGTGGTGCGCGACTGACTGGTGTTCGCCACTGACTGGTGGAACACGTTAGAGGCATGGAATGGGCAGCACACTGCTTCTTATGGAATATGTTCTTTTGTCTTGGCGGCGGCCAGGGTTTGGATGGATATATAGGTAGTACAACCCGCACGGAGTGTGGTGGCAGCGGCGGAGTCGCGTTCCTCTTCTTTCTTTTTTCTTTCTTTCTTTTCAACGGGTAGTTGAATGCGATGGCATCGCTATACGGAGTACAGGCTGGTTGCGATTGCTTGAAAATTGGCGAACAGCTCGTGCTGTTGAGGCGTTTTGATATAGGATATAACGTCTAGCAGCACGCCAAGAGGGCCCTCTTTGCGCCAATCTGCCATGAATAGCGCCTCATCAGCGTGCTCTGCTGCGTTGTTGTCATAAGCGTCGGCGTCTTTGCTAAACAAAATAGCCTGGCCGACAAGGTTAAGCATGTGAGGAGCGCAGCGGATTCGATTGTGTGAGGCCACAAAGCCGTACAACCCTGCTAACTTGTCTACTGCCGTGTCGTTGGCGTACGCGTTATCAAGCACAAAGACGCCAAGTTTGTGTGCGTCTACTGCAAAGTTCTGCAGCGTTGTCGCCACCACCTCTGCTATCCGCTCGCCAGTATGGGCGCCAGTCAACTGCGGCAGCGCAATAGGTAGGTCCTTAACCGCACCAGAGGCGTCAGCGTAGTGAGCGACTACCCCAAAGAACCCACGTTTGCCGCCTTTGGTTGTCCATCCGTCAAAGCTTATATGGATCTTGCTAACAGCTTGCGACAGCTCGGCAACAACCTGCGGCAACAGGCAGTGATAGAGCCTCATCGCGAAGCGCGACACGCTCTGGTGGTTCGCCCACAACGCACGCTCTGCCTCTGGGTTTATGCGGCGAACTAAGGTTCGGAAGGCATGCGTTTCGAGCTCGCGGAGCGGGTGGTTGTTGTCAACGATCCACAGCATAAACTCCATCCTAAGACCTTGTACGTCAAAGTTTCCGAGAGCATTAGCTGCACCTTGGCCGATCTGTACGCCAGCTTTGGCGGCTTCGTATATAGTCCTTTGTCCGCCATTTAACACTGATTGCACCTTACCGCGCTGCGAGATACGGTGACCGGGCTTGTTCATCCTTGGGTGGGTGATGACAGAGCTCGTTGACAGCGTTACCTCGAGGCAGCCGCGACCTTGAGCATCGAGAATCTTACGCCGATGGCAGTACCGGCAGATCCAAAAGGCCCTGTCTATTTCAGCGAGCAACGCTACGCGGTAGCCGTGCTCAAAAACCCAGCTTTTCTTGCCCTTGAGTGTGCGCAGAGGCTTACAAAACCGCGGCAAACGAGCCCAATCGATCCCGTCAAAGGTATCCACAAAGCGCTGGTCGAGCAGCTCCTCGTCGCTATCCTCTCGCTCTGCAGTAGCCAGCGTGGCGGCTCTCGAACCATCCTCCGCAGGCGCAACAACTGCTAGCTCTGGCATACTATCGCGCAACAGCGACTCAAACGGGCGCTCGTCAGTGGCCTGGGACGCGGCAGCAACCAGCGCTCTGCGCGGCGAGGAGCGCGAAATCGGCGGCTCTATACCCTCGGGCGGCCCCATAGGTGGTTGAGCCTGCGATTCAAGCAACTCGAGTGGCTGGCTGGCTGTACCGCTGCCGCGCAGTACTCGAACGCGTTTTGCTGGTCTCTCAACGCCTCCAGCTGCGCGTTTAGCACCTCTGGGGCTGGATTTTGGTGGCATAATAGGCAAAAACAACGCAAGAAATGGCCTTGAGGTATGGAGCTGACAGCGAGCAGAGCGCACGGTAAGAATAGACGATCTGGGGTGGCTGGCTAGCAGCTTACTAACAGCATTGCAACACCAGAAAACTATCACCATATCAATCTATCGGCATGCTCGAAAACCTCACAAAAAAAAACTCGATCAATCAATCAATCTCCAATCAATCAATCAAATACTTCATTTAATACTGGATTTGCAGCTAAAATTTGGCTGTGGATGCTTGATTTGATTGAAACTGAATCAAGTGGAAACGGGAATCTATATTTGCAAACTTATTTGATTGTTAGCAACTCTGATTACAGCCCAGATTGGCTTCTCTCAGCTCGTGAAGGGCGCTGAACTGATGCTGCACCAAAACGCGCTTCTAGCTGCTCGGAATAACGAGCTTGAAGAACAATTGGCAGTGATAACCAAAAGAAAAACGCGTAAACGCAAGCGGATCCAGCATGGTGGCACTATAGACTCTGGTGAGGCAGCAGTCCAGGTGGCCGCTGAGGCCTCTATAGCTGCTGAGCAGTCGAAGAAGACTCGTAGTGGTGGTGATCAAGAAAGAGCCCAACTAGCTCTACGACGCTGTGGGAACTGTAGCAGGACAGGGCACAACGCGCGAACGTGCAAAAAAGATATAGAGATATCTTCTGAATCTGATGCGAGTACAATATATATAGGCTCCTTGTTTGATAGCGATGAAATTGAAGAGTTGTAGCATGAGTTAGTCGTGCCAAGAGATTTTGGGCGGTTCGCTGGGGTGGGCGGCTCGCTGGTGGAATACGTTAATGCACTTCTGAGATAATGCGCTAACAGGCTGGGGTTGTGCATGCATTTCCGACTCTTTGGTAACCAACAGGCTTCTTGCGGACCCAAATACCGGTCACGATCGGTGCGCAACGCGGTCTCAGGGTATCGAGGCTTAAGCTAACTTGCGAGCCGGCAAGCCGAGAATGGGAGCGGAGCTCTGTCCCGAAAATATTTTCAAATTGTCTTTCAGTTGGTGTGCTTGACTCAAACTCGCTCGACTCAGACCAGCTCGACTCCACAAGCCGATTCAGCGTCCCTCTGGGCTTCCGTCACATTTGGACTTTCTCTGAGGCGTCACTTCTTGGATCGTGTTCTCGACAGGACATTACATAAGTCTTCCACACGTGTACTTTTCTTCGTACGTTCCTTGCACAATAAAGGCTTCGATTTTGCATAAGGAGCACTGCTTAGTATGTCTTCCCTGCTCTTGGCTTCCAAAACGGTAGAGATGGCTATTGGGACGGGTGTCGCGCGCCCTGTGGCGCTTTTTTTTTGCAAATTACTGGCTGCAAACCTCGCTTGCCCCATAGGGTGGCCACAGCCACGCTCATGCAATCTTCTGATAACCCTGAGAGCTACTGCAAGCAGATGGCGCAATTTGAGTTTGTTTCTCTTGGCTCGGGAACTATGACGCTCTTACAGCTTTCATTCGCAAACGCGAGGGAAAGGTTTTGGCCAATAAGGATGCAGGAAACATCTAGAGTTTGGCGTCCAATGAAGACAAAAAACTGCTAAAAGCGCGGCACACGGGCTGTTCAAATATCAGCTTCCATCCCCCTTGGCCTCTAACCTACGCGTTGATTAACCCCTCTGTCACCTCGTACCCACTCTCCCAGTCTTTTTCCGCTTCAACTCATTGATCATATTACCGCATTTGAACATACAGCAGACGTGCACGTGCACCTGTAGTAAGCGTTAGGGCTGGAGTATCTATCAGAATTGCTTGGCAGGGTTGGCATTAGCTACATTGGAAGGTGATTATACACGTGCAACATGGCGTCCGGGACGGTCGCGACACCTGAAGAGATAGCTAACTGGCCGGCTCCAAATTTCGAGGATCCTGAGAGTCTTGGAGCGATTGTAATTGGGCTCACAGCGCCGACGCTCGCCCTTATGGTTGTCTTCATTGGTGCACGATTCTATAGTAAGGGGATCCTTCGGCCGGCTTTGGGAATCGATGACTGGATAATGCTCGTTGCTACAGTAGGATCCCTATATCATCTACAACTAACCTCATCTAAATTCCACTTAGATATTCTCTATACTAATATCTGCCCTGATACTGGTATCCCTCAACTACGGGTTGGCCTTGCATATCTGGGACCTGAAGCCAGAGTGGCTTAACATATGCGGAAAAGTACTATAAATACCTAACGTATCCCTAGAAAGATCGGTTTACTAACGCAAAATTTGTAGATTGCTTACGTTTGCGATGTGCTGTATCCTATAGCGTGCTCGCTTACGAAAATATCTTTACTACTTACATATTTACGGCTGTTTCCATCTCAGACTAACAAGATATTTTGCCACGTTCTCGGCGTACTCATTACCTTGTATACAGTAGCCAGCACATTTCTCATGGTGTTTCAGTATGTTTAAAATCGAAGCTATAATATAACGAGCCTTACCTGACGCGCTTTAGATGTACTCCGATTCGTGCATATTGGGACCCCTTAGTAAAACGACACTGCATCAATCCGCGCGCAACGTATGTCTCTCTTGCTGCCCTAAATAGTGTCAGCGATCTTCTCGTATATCTGTAAATGCAACTGCACCCATGTTTTAACAACATACTGAATCATCTAGATGGCCAGCGAAACCGCTTTGGACTCTGCAGGTTCCACTAAAACAGCGACTGGGACTCATTCTTATTTTCGTAGTCGGCTGTATTATCTGTGTGGCTGGTGTCTGCCGGTAGGCTCTTTTCATGTCTTTTCTCGCGATACGCGGACGCATAGCTAAATTATCGCGCAGTATGTACTATCTGGAAGTTTACTATCAGTCCTATGATTTATCTTGTAAGTATGCCTAGGACCATTCCTAGATGTGCTGAAAAGGCAGTTATATTCTAAATCAGGACCAGTAATAACTTATGAACCTTAGGGAACGCAGCTATTGTCTATGCTATAATGGTCGTGGAGATGAATCTCGGCATTCTTTGTAGCTGCCTCTCGGGTATAAAACCCGTGCTCGCAGTACTCTTTCTGCGTTATTTCACCAGCACCTATCCATCGGACCCAAGACGAGAAACTTACGGCCACACGGGTCGATCCAGGCAACCTGGATTCTTCGCCTTTCAGTTTCTCTCTAATGGCAAAGCACGTGACCGGAAAATCAGCCACGACGTCTCTCTCGAAGCCATCAATACTAACAAGAAAGATCAGGGGAATTTTTCTTGGGCCAGTCCGAGTGGAGAGGGTGCTAATCCAGAAATACCGTGTAATGCAATCGCAGTGAATCAGGTAGTGGTGGTGAGAGAGGAGGGGCTCGTAAGGCCGAGGAGTAATGGTGACGGTGGGAGTGAGGAATGGATCATGGAGGTTGCGCCTGAGCTAGTTAGAGGCTAGGGTTTGGAATATCCCTTGTCTAGTGACAGTATTACAGCAGATAGATTGGGTTTTAGTAGACACGCGCGTGGGCTTAGTAAAAATTAGCACCAGCTCTTATTTTATGAAATCTCTATTCCTGTCATGAACGCCCGACCAAGCGGGTTCTGGCCTATGCCCGCATGCGGAAGTTGGAAGCAGGTTGCATGCGGACAGGATAAATAAGCTGTGCTGTGTTCAGACTAGACAAAGAAGGGTCTCCGTACTTAGGAACAAGAAGTAGACCGTATACAGATAAGATAAGCAGGCTGTGCCGTATCTACACTAGATAAAGCAGGACCTAGACTAAGAGGAAAGACTTAGATAGAAAGAAGTATAGGTATATAGGTCTAGAGGACAGTTTTTAGAGATAGATCTAAGTAGTAGATACTAGGTAGTAAAGGGTGATATATTTATATATTAAACGTAGCTAGGAGTTACGTGTCACGAGTAAACCCCCTGTCAGAATTTAATGAATGTTTTTGGTCAGAAGGGATGATCATTGATTGTGTTCTGTCTGTTCCTTTCTTCTATAGCTCCTCTGCTTCCGGAGGTTCCGTCGATTAGCAATAGTTATCGGTCGTACTATTTATCGCTCTTTCCTATGTAGTACTTCTGAGCTTCTCCTTATATCTGACACCATGCCTGGTCATAGTGTATGGTGGTTTATATACCAACACTCCCCCGTAAATCCCGTACACTCTGACCAGGGACGATACTTGAAGCTCTTGTCAGATATGAGGCACATATCTAGCGGTGGTTGGATCAGATGTGCGCACAATGAGGTGCGACGCTAGTGCGACGCTAGAGGAAAATCACACGTGAGGAGCGGCGAGTTAAAATCAAGCTCAGCCCCTCCAGAAGATAGAGAGCACAATCAATCAACACATCATCAACTCATTCTACATGAACACGCCATTGAGCATTAAATCTGACAGTTATATAAGTTTAAAAATTCTCTATAGAAAACTTAACTTTAAAAACTTTAGTAATAAGAGATATTATATTCTAAAACTATCTATTATAACTAATATTTATATAAATATAATATGATATAAGTTTAAAAATTATTTTAAATAAAATACTATAAATATTAATTATTTTATAATTTTAAGTAAATTTTCTTAAATATTTTAAAGTGTTAAAACTTGTCAGATTGTCAAATACAAGGAAAGAGCGATAAATAGTAGGACCGATAACTATTGTGTTAGCCAACACGGTTAGCTCCTCACGTGCTCTGTTATATAAGCATCCACAGGGTATATAGTTCCCTTGTGTCTCATTTGATAGGAATGAACCTAGTTCCTCCTGCCTGCTGCCCGCCAACATATTGCGATCTACGGAACCTCCAGAAGCAGAGGAGCTATAGAAAAGAACAGACAGAACAACAATAAATCATCATCCGCCTTCTAACCAACACATTCATTAAAATTCTGACAATTAAGAGTCTTACTACCTTAATTACACACCGAAACGATGGCAACCCTAAGCACAAGGGACGCGACTGTTGTCCTAACTAATTACAACAGCTAGACGGCCTAGTACCGCCAGTTTAAGATAAAGTGCGAATTATTAAGGAACTAGCCCCTTGTTAACCTAGAAGGTACTAAAGAACTAAAATAGAAGCTAATAGTTCTATAATTACTAAATATTACTAATTATTAACCTATAGTAACAGTTTTAGCGAGGAGTACTACGTTAAGCTCTTAAACGCGCAGAAACACGCAACTAATATAATAAGAGGAGATTCCTTCTGCTACTATTCTAATAAGGATCTCTAAACTCTCTTAGAGTAGATAGGAAGTATATAAAGAGAACTACAATAACTATAAGATATAACTTAAATTATATAAGCTCTTAGATAAGGAATATTAAGAAGAAAGGATAAAGTATAAGAAGCTAATTAAGTATATATTAGCTACTATCTTACCTTATCTGTAACTAAGCTACTATAAGTTAGGTAAGTTAGTCTAGGAATAGGTAACCTCCCTCTAGGAGATAGTAGGTATTAACTTATAGGAAGAATAAACTAAAGCGTAAGAGAAGTACTATGCTATACTTAGGCTAATAAGAGCCCTAAGTAATTAGGAAATATAGCTAACTAACTATAATTAAGTAGTAACCTAAGCTAAAACCCTAGAGGTTAGTAAGGTGCTGTAAATAGAAGATATAAAAAATAACTTCCTAGGTACTGTCTTAAAGGTAGCCCTAATATAGGTAGCTACTTTCTCTAGTCTTAGATATAATAGAATAACTATTAATAGGAAGAAGATAATAAAACTCTTCCGCGACTATATAAGCCTATCCTACCTATTAAAGAGTACGTAGAAGAGCGCTTTTACTGCAGGAGAAGTATTATATATCTCTAATAGTATATTAGTTTAGAGGATATAAAATAGGGACGCCCTAAGTATATTAGAAAGAGCGCTATCTACCCCCTTACAGGGTAGCTAGAGGAAACCTAGGCAGAAATAAAAATGTAATAGTTAAATAACTAAATTTAAGTAGTTCTTAATTAAGAATATAGTAGTAGCTAGAGATAATTATCCTGCTTATAGACAGCGCTATAACTTATTAGACTGTTACTACGTGTATACTAAAAAGGCACCTAAGTAGTTTAAGCTAAATTAAAGTATTACTAAACTAGTATAGTATAAAATTAATAATAATAATAACTTATAGAGGGTAATATAGGAATTAAGCCTAGAGGCTAAGAAACTGCGCCTTTCCTCTGCATCGCGATTAATTACGCCGTGCATTAAAATATTACAAATACTAGACCTATTAATAGATTAACTAGAAGGTTATATTATAGTAACTACTGCAGCGGTTATAGCCGCATTAATGTTTAATACTAATAGTTAAGAATACCTACTTAAGAATATATTTATCCTTAACTCTAGCTTAACCGCACATATCTATAATAACATTAATTAAATTAAATACCTTTGTAAGTTAGTAATAGGAGACTATATTTAGGTAGGTAATATATAAGTCTAAATTAAAGGCTATAGGACAGTGTACGTTAAAACCTAAAGAGTAGAAAGGAAGTATACTCTAAGGCTTAATAACGTAGCTTAGTATCCTAACCTCCTCTGTAACCTAGTGTTATTTAGGCTACTTAGAAGACAGGGGATCTAGTAGGATAATAAACAAGAGCTAATAACACTACAGAGATAGGACAATTTAATTATCGCATACCTGACAGAAGCACACAACTAATAAGTACTTGAGCAATTAGAGGCAAACGGCAGTGCCTTTTACACCTGATTCAACTCTTAAACTAAGCGGGCGCTATAAAGAGTAAGTGCGATACTATAGCATAAGCGCCTAGGGCATTTAGGGCCCGCAGTAATTAAACACCTTATCTAATAATCTAAGGGGGTGCGTATTAGAGGCGTTACTATAGTTGAGTGCGATACATATAGGAGAGCTAAATTAAAGCGCAGGATCTGCAGAGAACCTTAACTAAGTAAAGAAGGACTAGGAGAATAAATCGCGATTAACTTTCACGACTACGAAGTTAGAAGCTACTTAAAGGAAAAGAGCTAAATACTTATTACTAACTAATTCTTAGCATATAACTAGGATTTCTACTTTGCTAATAACAGACTAGCATAATCTATTATTTAATTACTAGATAATTTTACTTACTTCCTATATACGCAGTTTAATATTTTTATAAAGGTTATTAAGACAGATAATAAGATAGTAACTGTTAAGCTAGAAGTTAAGAGATAGTGCACGTCTAAAAGTATAAAGGTTAAGCCTTCTACTCCTAATACCTAATTACAGAATAGTAGAAGAGAACGCTTAGGGGGTGTAATAAAAGAAAAGGTACGTGTAATACAGCTAGATACTAATCTCTCCTAGGAACTATAGCTAGAAATTATAAGAGTAGTAGTATACCTATATAATAGAACGCTAAACTACTTAAACTGCTAGAAAAGCCTATATAAGGTATTCTTTATAAGAGTTACTACTATAAATAGTATTATTACTAGACTACAGAAACTAAACTAAGCTTATCTTAAAGTATATAGCTGCAAGGTATTTATAATAACTAACAATACCTACTAAGAAAAGTCGCGACTGTAACGCTTAGATCTAAAAGCTTATATTAGCTATCTTATTAGCTATTAATCTATAAATATCTACTAAGTTTAGATCCTGTTACTAGCTAAAGTTTTTAGTATAAGAGACGTAGTCTTTAATAAAAGTGTAGTGTTTAGCGGTAAAACGGAAGACCTTATAGATAACCTTATATATAATACCCTGCATAAGATTATAATTATTAAAGATCTAATCAAGTAGTTATAATATAAAGTAACTAGTGTTAACTAGTAGGTATCTTTAGAGTATTCTGTAGATGTGCAGGCTAGGTAGAAGGTAGAAGTATTAAATAGTAGGATACTTATAGATTATCTTAAGTTAATTATAATGTGCTATAGGGCTATATTATGCGAGTCTATATACATGATTGTCTTATAGGATTCCTGTAAGGCCCCCTCTAGGATTTCTAGGTTTGTCTCTGTCCTATAGGACATAGTCCGTCTTAGCGTAGGTTTTCTAGGATTACGTGATCCTGGCGTTATTAGTTAGTTTAGAGGCTCAGTCTCCACGTTAGTTGTCCGTGCCTCGTCCCTTATCCTTATAACTGCCGCCTTCCCACTTCCTGTTCGTAACACTATCCTCCCCTTCTGTCCTTATGTCCTTATAACTAACCTATAGCTTCTTATAGTACTGCCTATCGTTATTCTGTTAGAGATTATATAAACTGTTAGCCAACACGGTTAGCTCCTCACGTGCTCTGTTATATAAGCATCCACAGGGTATATAGTTCCCTTGTGTCTCATTTGATAGGAATCAACCTAGTTCCTCCTGCCTGCTGCCCGCCAACAGTTATGAGCCTAGTTTGCACCTCCTAAGCTACGCAACTCTGCACGAATATAGCTTTAGACGTGTAACTAATAATAACTACGTTTACCTTTACCTGTTGTGTCTATTAACAGCTAGGTCAGCGTCAAAGACCTATATAGTTAACAAGTGTCGCTATTTAACTAGAACTATTGCTCTCTGCATAGAGATTAGTTTAGTAATTAATCACTAAGATCACAATGTCGTATAATAACGCAGGAGTTACACAAGTAACTGTTTTACTAGATAAACTAGCTAACTAGGAGTCGTAGTTCCAGCTATAATAAGAGAAAGATGTCGTAGATAGCATTTAGAAGTACCATAATATCTTAAAACTAAAGGATAAGCTACTAAAGCTTAGAGAACTAACTAGACTGTTACCTAGCGATATACGGCTAGGAGCGATAGAGATTAGCTAGCTAGACGCAGCTAAAAAGGCATTATATAGTAATCTCCTTTAAGACTAGAGATATAAAAGAGTAGAGTATATAAAACTTAAGCAGAAGGATAGTGAGCTCCTTCTTAACATCAGCTATACAATTACTGCTTAACACCTTTACCTTATTAGTAAAAAAGATAAGGCGTACAATCGACTAGTTACTCTTAAGAAGCAGTTTACGCTAACAGCTACCTCACGAAGCAGAGAGCTAACTATTAAATATTAAGCTCTGCAGGATAGTCCTTAGAGTTAAGATCTTAAGTAATAGCTTAATAACTAGATTTATATTACTAACTAAGGCAGGGAGGTAAGTCTCCCTAAAATAACAGGTTATTAAGCTTAAGAGGATTTCCTAATATCTATTAGGACGATTACCCCTAAATAGGCAGCATCGTCGCACTATAACCTTATTAAAAAGGAGACCCTAGATAAGATAAATAAGATTTAACCTCTAGCAGACTATATAGCTTAGTTTAAGGTCTATTATTAATAAATTAGGCCTAGTATAATATTGCTTAGTATATTTATAATACTCAGTGTTTTAAATAGAATAGACTAGAAGAACTAGAAGGACTAGAAGGAGCAGAGATTATTAAAATCAGCTTATAAGCTAGAATATCTCTGCGGAGGTATGCATTAGTATAGGGAGTGCTAGTACCTGTTTCTAGATTATCTAAAGAGACTAGAGAGCTTTTAACCTGTTAAAGCTATATAGGATAGGATAGTTAAGGCCTTAAAGAACCTAGAGCAGGTTAAAAGGATTAATAAGCTCCTTACTTGTTATAGTAAGAAAATTAAGGGCGTAGATAAGCTAATAAGCCTTAATAGTGGAAAGGAGAGCTAGGGGGGCAGTTTTGCGACCTACAGCTCCTTCTCTGTCACTTAGGTATAACTAAAAACGCTGCTAACGATTATTAATTAATAGATCCTTAACCTAGGCTTAAACATCTATATATATAATTTAAGGAGGTTTAGCTAGTAAGAGATAAGGCAGGTAACAGCTTAGGAAATAGTGCTTACAGGAGACTTAAGTCTAGTAATACAGGCCTAGGGAGAGGTTATATTTAAAGTTAATTAACTGTCTAGAATAAGTTAGATTAAGCTAACTAATATAGCCCTTATAGAAGGCTTCTTTACAAACGTTATAAGCCTCTTAAGATACTAAGAAATAGGCATTTAGTTCAACTTAGGACAAGATATTATATACAAGCAGCATCCGTTAAACATTACATGCCTACTTAGGTATAAAGAAGAACACTAGATTGTTAATGCTAACAAGAATAATTATCTAGCACTAAGTAGCTTCGCAACAGCTCTTTAAGGAGCGTACAAGGTCTCACGGGAAGATCAACGTCTAATTACCGCATCTCATGTTAAAGCTCATAAGATGTTTACACACGCGAGCAAGGAGGCGATCGACTACTTAAATACAAACGTACAAGGAATTAGTCTTAAGTAAGGAGCTTAAGCACTACATCTGCGAGAATGCGAGACCTGCATTAAGTTAAAATTAACAGCTTAGGTCAGCAGGCGTTAATTAGACGATTAAGCTACAAGGCCTTTCTATAGGATTATAGTTAATCTTGTATAGCTAATCCTAATAGGAGAAACGTGCTATAATAGAGATCGTTACCTCCTGCATACTATATGTAAGTTCTTAAGGTAGCATAAGGCGACAACTCTTACTAATAAAACACTACCTATTATAATAGCAGCGTTGCGAGCGCTAATAAACAAGATTGAACACTAGTATAGACATACTGTTGTTATCCTTAAGGTTAATAGTAATCGCAGATATAGCTTACAGCTCTATAAGATTGCGAGGCAGGCTAGCCTTAAGGTTAAGCTTTGAGCTCCTAACACGCCTAAACAGCTAGGAGCTGCAGAGTAAGTAGGGAACGTAATTATAATAAGAGTAAGATTACTTCAAATTAAGGTAGGACTGCTAAAGTCGCTGTTAAATAAGCTAGTAGTTATAGCAGCTCGAATTGTTAATGTCACGCCTACCAAGTTAATCGCATAGAAGACGCCATATAAGCTAGTCTATAGCAGGCAGCCTTCAGTTACCTACTTTTCACAGATAGGCTGCAAAGCCTATATCCTAAATAAGAAGCTAAAGAAAGTAGATAAGCTTAAGTCTCGTACATTTATAGGATACCTTACAGGGTACGACTTAATAAATATCTTCCGCATCTAGCTGCTAAAGAAGAGCTAGGTAATACGCGTAAGAGACGTAATATTTTAGAAGAACAGCCTTTTTAACAACTATAAGAAAGCTAAGAGAGAAGCTATTATACGAGAAGATATTAACTATCTTAATATACCTTAGGTACAGGAGATAGAGGCTAATTAAGAGATACTACAGAACTAGAGGCATCAGCTTAATAATAAGATAGCTCGTTCTATAGAGATAGCTAAAAATAACATAGTAGCAGAGTTCTATAAGGACTGGGGCTTTCTACTAACACTAGAACTATTAGATTGTGGTACTGCACTACCTTAACAGGAGGTAGGTAATAATAGAGAATTAGGCTGAGCTATAGAGCTAGTAGAATAAGTTAGTGCTAAAGATTAAGGCACTAAGGAACAGGTTTAAGAATAGCTGCTTAATAAGCTGCAGATATATTATAAGGATAACACGTCTATAGTTATAAGTAGACTAGACAGACTAAGTAGGCTAGATAGACTACTTAGGCTAGCTGTAACAGGCAGGCGAGGCTAACTATAAAAGCTACTATCTAAGTAGCCTAGAGAATAGAGTAATACAGACAACTATGTACTAGATTGTTAGCAGAATAATGCACTAAAGATGGCTGATCTTACTGTTGGAAGTAGTAGTAACATTATAGAAGGGAAGAGAGCTAGGAGGCTAGCTAACTAGGCCCTAGCTACATACTACAGAGTATTCGCAGTAGTATTGAATCTAATAGCTCCTTTGAAGCTCGCAGGTGAGATGCCTAGGTTAAGGCTACATCGTGACTAACTGCTAGAGCTGCCAAAGTGATAGAAGGAAGTAAAGGATTATCTATTTAGTGCTAAGTTTAGAGAGGCAGCATAAGCAGAGCTTAATAGCTGCTAGTTAAAAGATTGCTTTAAGCGTACGGAGGTTATTGTAACGACAGTAGATACTGAGGTTCTACCCTTAATGTAGGTGTTCTTATATAAGTTTAACAAAGACGGGTACCTATATAAGTTTAAGGCGCGTATATACGTATAAGGAGACCTATAGGAGGCATAGGGTAAGACGTATGCTATAACGTTAGCTATTAAGGTCTTTTAATCTCTTATAGTATTAGTAGCAGTATTTAACCTAAAGATATTTTAGTTTAACGCCCTAAACGCCTTTCTTAACGCTTAACTACTACGTAAGATATACTGTTGTATACTTAAAGGGTTTATAGATAAGTTTAGTAAGCTTCTTAAGCTTTAGCGAGCGCTCTATAGCCTTAAGGAAGCACTACTACTATAGTACTAGGAGCTCTTATTAACTTTAAAGAAGCTTAGGTTAAGGCCTGTGCTAGGAGCACCGTGCCTATATATAAATAACTGTCTAATTGTCTTTTTCTATATGGATGATATTGTCGTCCTTATCTATCTGCTTAATATAAGCTACTACTAGACGTTTAAGCAATAGATGCTTAGAACGTACGAGATCTGTAAGCTAGGCGAGCTAAATTAGTTCCTTAGCATCCGTGTAATCCGCGAGGAGCTTACTTAATTAATCTACCTAGCACAGGACTTATTTATTAATAAGATTACAGTAAAATTTAATCTTAAGAGAAATATAAGATACCTAGATATGCTACTAAGGGATAACGTCCTCTTGCCTTTAATAGAGGAACTAAGTGCTGCTTAAATATAAAAGTATTAGCAGCTAGTTAGATTACTAGCGTATATCTTAACCTTAACGCGACTAGACGTCGTAAGAGCGTACTTAATCCTTGCACGCCACCTACAGAATCTAGGGTAAAAACACCTGCACGCTGCTAACTATATGTAGAGATACCTAATAGGCATAAAGCACCTAGCTATTTAAGCGTTAGGGGATATCTAGCACAGCATAACTAGCATTATATTACTAGCTTAGCAGGAGCTAGACTAAGAACCTCTCTTTTATAGTGTATTAGATACGGCCTTTACAGATAAGCCTAAAACTCGCTGAAGCTCTTAAGGCTATATCTTTAAACTATATAGACTGCCTATTGACTGGAAGGTAATAGTCTAATAATTAGTTATAAAATTAACTACTGAGGCTAAGCTACTATCTCTATCCCTTGCAGGATTAGAGATGGAATGGTGGCAACGCTTCTTTTAAGCTATTTAATTTAACCCTGAGTTTACACTAGCACTATAGTGTGATAACTAGCAGACTATCTTAATTGTGACAAAGGTAGCTAATAAGCTTCAGATAAAGCTGAAGCATGTGGACGTACATCATTATTAGTTACGTTAGGAGGTAGCAGAAGGTAGACTGTAGGTAGACTAGAAGGCTACTACAGAGATGCCAGCTGATAGCCTTACAAAGATCCTTAGTCAACAGAAGCACGCTAACTTCGTACGCCAGCTAGGACTAAGTGACCTATCAAGGATTCGAGAGGAATCAGAGAGTACTGCTCTCAGTCTGCAGGACCTGGGGGGGTGGGACTACCAACTACAGTAGAGGCAGACGCTTAAGGACACTCATTTACAGCTTTCGTTGCTCTTCATTCACTCAAGCTGGGGGGGTGTGTTAGCCAACACGGTTAGCTCCTCACGTGCTCTGTTATATAAGCATCCACAGGGTATATAGTTCCCTTGTGTCTCATTTGATAGGAATCAACCTAGTTCCTCCTGCCTGCTGCCCGCCAACATAAACGCTATTAGTTAGGTTGCTATAGTTTCTTGCAAGTATTATTTAAAAAAGAAGTTAGAGTGTAAGATATTATTATTAAAAGAAAAGTGTAGGAATTATTATTAAAATAGGGTGTTATTGTATAAGCTAGTAGATGTGCTAGTTCTAAACTTTTCTCGCCTAGATAAAGAATTAGCTTAGTTAGACGCGCAGGAAGCTGAGGCTAACGACGTAGAAGAGAAGGCGTTAAATGCCCTTCTTGCTGCTTGCGCGAAAAAGAATTAACTTCGTAAATAACAGAAGTTATTACAGCGTCGTAAATAATAATAGGTAGACAATTCTAGTTGTATCGCAGAAGAGATTAAAGCGTTAGAGGTAATTAAGGATGTTAACCGTAAGGTTAACGTTCTTAAATAAGGGCTAATACCTAGTACTTCTGCCTTAGATTAGAGCGTCTTTACTCTATCCTAGCTTAAAGGTGATCCTCTTCCTCTAGGAATTACGTCGTTAGATTAGGTTAGTTATAGTTCTAGTATCTAAGCTCTTTCTGTTCTCTATTATAGTTATATTCGCTAATTTATTCTTTATAGTTTTCTAAGTTTAATTTTAGTTCCTAAGTATTCTTAGAGTTAGGGTATCTTTTCTATTTAACTAGATACTCGTCCTTTCTATACTTATCTTCTGTAATCTTAGAATATTGCATATTAAGGATCTTCTTAACTTTATACTCTGTTTCTTCTTTAGTCTCGTACCTAAAGGTTTTCTGTAGTAGCGTTGCTAGGTGTGCAGGTTCTAATAGCTTAATATAGAACCTTAGGTAGATTTTTACGTCTTTAGGTAGTTCTAATATATACGTGACTAGTCTGTTACGTTATTTAATTAAAAACAGTCTAACTTTAATGTAGTCTAATCCCTTGTTAGGTTATTTCGTGCGTAGGTTTTTTATAAGTAAATATACTTTATCCCCCTTTTTTAGCTAAGGCGCTGTTTTTCTTTTCTTATTAATATATAAAATTTATTATTCTTATCTTTTTTTAAGTTTTTCTTATAATTATTTTAGCGTTACCTGTAGTTCTCCTGCTATCCTAACTACAGCTTCTACTTTAATACTTAGAAAGTTTCTTTTAAATAGGTTTAGGTGTTTCCTGTAGTAGGCGTAAAACAGTGTTTCGCCTATTGCTTTAGATTTACTATTATTAAACGCGATTTAGGCTGTAGGTAATAGTAATACCTAGTTATTCTGTTATTTATTATAATATGTCTGTAGGTATTATTTTAGGGTTCTATTTGTTTATTCTGTTTGTCTGTTAGTTTCTAGGTAGTACGCTGTAGATAGTTTTCTTTAAGTGCCTATCTTAGCTATAAAGGTTAACTAGAAATTAGACGTAAATAACTTATCTCTATCGCTAATAATAGTTTTTAGTATGCTATAGTATTAGAATATTTAGTCTTTTATTATTTCCGCAAGTTATAGTGCTGTAAAATTCTTTCTAAACAGTATAAACTCCGCGTATTTAATACATCTGCATACTACGTTATATATCGTATTATACTTATATCTAGTTACTTTATCTGCAGACTTAGGTAAGTCTGTAATAAAGTTTATTACTATGTCTTCCTATAGCTTTGTAGGTACTTTAATTACCTGCGACTTACTGTAGAGTGTATAAGTAGCATGTTTATTTTGTTAGCAGGGCACATATTTCTTAATATGTGTCTCTACTTTCTGTCTTAGATTCTTAATATAGTAGTTTTGTTAGATAAGTTCTATAGTTTTTATAACTCCTAGGTGTCTATGTATTAGGTTGTTATAGTATTGTTAGATAATAATCTTATGTAGATCCTTAGGGACTTCTGCTTATATTTTTAAGATTACGTAGTATTCTTATAAAGGTCCTAAAGTTCTATCTTTATTTATTTTTAGAATTACTATGTAAACTTTAGTTTTCTTCCCTATTATATTATATCTTCTGCTTAGAGCGTCTACTCTCCTATTTTCTTTTCCTAGTATATATATAATCTTAAATTTATACTGTCCTAGGAGTTCTAACTATCTTACTTGTCTATAATTAAGTTATTTAGTTATTATAAAGTATGTTAGGTTTTAGTAGTCAGTATAAATAGTAAGTTCTAAGCAACTTTCTGCGTATACTCTCTAATGTCGCAGTATATTAATAATAGCTTTAAGTTCTTTGTTATAGATGTTGTATTATTCTTCTATTTATAAGAATTTTTGTGAGTAATACGCTATAGGGTGCTATTTACCGTCTTTTTTCTGTAAAGCTACTGCTCTAATTACGAGATCTAACGCATCTGTTTTAATCCTTAGTAGTTATCTACTAGTAAATAATATAAGTACTAGTTTAGCTATGCAGGCTTCTTTCAGCATTTTAAAGGCTTATTACTGCTCTTCGTTCTAGTCCTATTTTTCTTCTTTTTTCGTTAGTCTTATTAAGGGTGTTACAATCCTAGTAAAGTCCTTAATAAATTATTAATTAAAGTTAATAAATCCTAGAAATAATTAAATATCCTTAACTATTTATAGTGTCTTCTATTCTCAGATTGTCCTAATTTTAGACTTACTAATCTGTACTCCTTATCTTCTAACTATATATCTTAGGAATTCTACTTCTTCTTTATAAAATTTATACTTTTCTAGTTTTAACTCTAGGTAGTAGTTCCTTAGTTATTATAGTACTTCCTTAACATAGTCCTAATATTCTTCTATATTCCTTAAGTATACTAAAATGTTATCTAGGTAGGCTATAGTATATATATTAAGATATTCTGCTAAGACGTTATTAATTAAGTCTTAACACGTTACTAGTATGTTTATTAGGCTAAAGGGTATTACTATATACTTATAATATCTATATCTTATTCTAAAGGCGGTCTTCTATTCCTCTCCTTCTTTTATTCTAATAAGGTTATACGCTCCTCTTAGGTCTAACGCGGTAAAGTATTAAGCTCTTATTAATCTATCGCGTAGTTCTTATATATTAGGTAGCAGGTAGTAGTTCTTTTTAGTAATATTGTTTAACTTTCTGTAGTTAATACATAACCTTAGCGCTCTATCCTTCTTTAGCGCGAATAGGATAGGATATCCTGCTAAGAACTTAGATTTCCTAATAAAACCCTTTACTAAATTTTTATTAATATATTTCTTTAGGACGCCTAGCTTATAATTACTTAGGCAGTATATTAGTATAAACTTAAGCTACTTACCTTTTATAAGTTCTATCTTATAGTCCTATTCTTAGTGTTTTAGTAGTGCTTCCCTTCCTACCTTTTTAGTAAATATATCTCTAAATTCTTTATATTCTTCTAGGATCTTAGGAGTAGTAACTAACTCCTTATTCTTCTTAGTATTCTCTGCTAGCTACTAATAAAGTAGCTATTTCTTAGCTTTTTACGAAGGTTTAATATTTATTATTATCTTCTTATCTACTAAGGTATGCGACTGTTACGTAGGTATTCGTGCGTTATCTTTTATACGCATAGACACTCTTCGTTTCGTCTAGTTAATTACTAGGTTACAGTGTCTTAACTAAGGTAGTCCTAGTATAATATTATAGGCGGCCGTCCTAAAGACGTCTAGTCTAACCTAGTATGTTTTAGAGGCTAGGCTAAGGCTAGTAGTAACCTTATAGGTTATTATTCCTCCTAATTTTCTATTTACTACTATTATCTAGTAGGGTATTTTCTTTAAGATAGGTTATAGCCCTAGTTTTAACATAGCTGTCTTAGAGATGTAGTTTACTTATAATCTAGAATCTATTAGTACTTTTAGCTCCTTTCCTTAGAGTTTTATTCTAAGTTAGAAGAGACTCTCTTCCTTTTATTAGATAGCCTAACACTACTTGTTAGTGCTGTCTAGTTATAGACAAATCCCTTGTCTAGTTCTAGCCTTCTCGCTATAGGAAGGTTTAGTCTCTAGTTTCTGTCTAAAAAAGAATTTTCCTTAAAACTGTTTACTTCCTTTTCTAGCTTATAGCGTTTATATCCTAGATTTATACAGGTCTGCTATAATTTATTAGTGCATTACTTATTTATAATAATATTTTAGTTTACTGTGTATTTATTATTATATCCTAGGAAGTAATTCGTTATTTATTTGTCCTATAAGTAGTTAATGTAATTGTCCTATTAACAGTTATACTATTACTATTTACACGCTCCCTTAGGTATTAGGAAGTATCCTTCTTACAGCTTAATAGTATAATAGTAGTCGCAGTAGTTATATATACAGTAGAGGTAAGACAGTAGTCTGTGCCTTAGGGTTCTCTAGTCGTAATTATACTAGAGGAGCCTTTGTCCTTTCTCTACTTAGGCCGCGGCTTTCTATTTAATTTACTACTTAGCTTATTTTATAGAGAATCTAATATACTTAATATTTTCTATTACGTATTCCTAATATACATTATTCTAGTTTAAGGGTTTGCACTTTATTTTCTAGTCTTAGTATCACGCGCATACGTATTTCCTACTGTGTATTTTCTATAGTACTATAATACCCTATATTTTCTATATTTTATTATCTAGTGCCTGTACTTCCTTAATACTTTCTATAGGTAGTAGTTAGTCCTAGTTAACTAGAGTTCCTAGATATAGTTCTGCTAGAGCCTTATTATTCTAGTTAATCTCCTAAGTGTTTAAGAGAACTTATCTGTAGGTCCCTATAATCTAGTCGTTATCCTACTGTAGTAGTAATAAGAGTCTAGTACTATAGTTAAGTATAGTAACTACCTCCTAGTCCTTAAACTAGGTGTTATTAAAGTTTTTAATTATATTAACTTTAAGTTAGGTAACTTTATTCTTTTACCTATAATTCTTTATAAAGTGTCCTTTCTTCCTATAATTATAGTAATTTCCCTTTAACTTCTCTATATCTGTCTTCTAGTTTCCTTCCTTCCTATTCTATTACTTCTTATTAACGTTATCTAGATATATTAGTTCTAGTTTATTAGAAGTATAGTAACTAGCAGTGCAAGTATTTCTAGGGTAGTAAACATAGCCTTTTTATTTACTCGTGTAGTTTATTCTTCCTTTTCTATAGCTTTACAGTTCTTAGTTTAGTTTATATAGGTTATTATTAATTCTTACGCAGTTATTAATTAGGTTATTAAGGTTCTTAATAACGCATCCTGTTCTTATAAGTTCCTCCCTAACCTGTAGTTTTAGGCCTTATTAGAATACTTGTTTAAGAGCCTTATTATCCTATCTAATAATTATAGAATACTGCTTAAACTTATTAGTATAGTTAGCGATAGAGGTGTGTTATTTAAGTTCTTATATGTGTTATTCTGCTGCGACTTTCTTAGTCTGTATTCTAAAGATTTACTAAATATATTTTTTAAACTTATCCTAATCTTCAAACATCTCTATATTATCTACATTAATAACCTCCTAGTCTATATATTATTCTAGTTATAGCGTAACCTAGTCTAGCGCCTTACCTGTAAGGTAAGTAATTATAATAGGTGCTTTATTACTTTTAGCGATATCCTTATAGAGATAGAAGTATAGATTAAGTTAGAGTAACTATCCTTTTAGGTGTTGTTTATTACTACTAAACGTAGTAGGTTTACTAATTAGGCGACCTTTAGTAGTTACAGTTAAAGAGTTAGAGGTAGCTACGTATTTACTAAGGCTGCTTATCTTAAGGGTAATTAAAATATTAAAGATCTAATTAAGTAGTTATAATATAAAGTAACTAGTGTTAACTACTAGGTATCTTTAGAGTATTCTATAGATATGCAGGCTAGGTAGAAAGTAGAAGTATTAAATAGTAGGATACTTATAGATTATCTTAAGTTAATTATAATATGCTATAGGGCTATATTATGCGAGTCTATATACATAATTATCTTATAGGATTCTTATAAGGCCCCCTCTAGGATTTCTAGGTTTGTCTCCGTCCTATAGGACATAGTCCGTCTTGGCGTGGGTTTTCTAGGATTACGTGATCCTGGCGTCATCGGTTAGTTTAGAGGCTCGGTCTCCACGTTGGTTGTCTGTGCCTCCTCCCTCATCCTTATAACCGCCGCCTTCCTACTTCCTGTTCGTAACAATAATATAGGTAAAAATAATTAAATAACCTATACTACCGCGATAGGAATAGCCTAAGACTAGGTTATTCTATAAAGACGATATAATATTAGGAGAGAGTTTAAGTCTATAAGGTAAAAAGTTAAGAGGTTACTAAAGTAGAAAAGTAATAGACTTATACCTAACGCTGCTAGACACTCTGCTACCTGTAGCTATCCTTAGCTAGGCGTAGGCTAACGAACTTAAAGCTAATAGTATGATAACACATAGCTCGTTAAAAATAGAACTATAGGCAGCAGTATTTATAGCTAGTACTTAAGCAGGGTACGTAGGAGAATATAAAGGTAAGCCTATTAATAAGGCACAGCTAAAGAGAATGCTAGAAAAGAGGGTAAAGCCTTACTAAAACTAATTACTACCTCTGCTAATAACTTACTTAAAGCTTAAAGATTATCCTCTGTATAAAATATTTAAGGAAGCTAAATAAGAATACCTAAGGAGCTATAAATAAATAAAGTCCTAAGCTAAAGTGCTAATTACTCTTATTAAATAGAGAGGTTACTAAATATTAGACTGTATGTAGGCGTATACCTATAAATTAGACAAACACTATCGCCTTATTAAATATAAAGTATAACTTGTTATTTGTAGTAATTAGCAATAAAATATTACGTTATAAGATATATACGCAGCTACGTTAGCTAGTAGGTCTTTTTAAATGCTTATAGTAATTACTACTAAGTTTAACCTTAAACTTAAATAGTACAATATTACTAACGCATTCGTGCATATAATAATAGATAGAGAAATCTATATAAGAATACTACAAGGATACTAGAAGCCTAGAATAATCTTTAAGCTTAAAAAGGTACTTTATAGTCTTTAAATTTTACTGCTCCTATAGTAGAAAGAATTCGTCTTAACCCTTACTAAACTAGGCTTTAAATAAGTGCTATATAAGGCCTGCTGCATAATTAAGGATAGTATTATTATCTTCTTTTATATTAATAACATTATCTTAGCCTATTACTAGAAGAAGGAGGTAGAAGCTTAATAAGCTATTAAGGCTCTTTAAGAAAGATACACCTTTATAAGAGGAGAAGACTTATAATAGTTCCTTAGCGTTAAAGTTATTAGAGACTAAGAATAATAATTAATTTAACTCTCTTAGTTAGCCTATGCTAACAAAAGTAGTAGACTTACAGATAGGAAAGATATCTAATATAATACTTTAATAGTAAGCGTTAAACTCTAGCTACGCGAGAGATTAGTATTACTAGCAGAAGTTAATAAATACTAGTGTAAGATTAGTTCCTTACTATTTACTGCTGTTACAACACGACTAAATATTACCTTTGTAATATTACGCCTTGTACGCTTCCTTATTAACCCTAGTATAGAGTATTAGGAGGCTGCTAACAGAGTCCTGCTCTACTATATAGTAATAAAATTAAGAGTACTATAATTAGGAGGAGGCGATAAGCTTAAAGTAGCTAGTAATATATTATTTACTAATAACACAGTTAATAGAAAGAGTTTATAAGGTTATATAATTAAGCTATTTAGTAGTCTTGTTACCTAGAGAGTAAGTAAATAGGACACAGTTACTACCTTAATAACTAAAGCAGAACTGCTCGCACTCTTCTAAGTAGTAAAGGAAGCTATCTTTACCTCGTAACTTCTTAAGGAACTCTAGATATTATTACTAGAGTTAACTATTATAATTTAATATAATAATACACAGATAATTTAACTTATAATAGAAGAGATTATAAAACTCTAAACTAAACTTTAATATATAGACATCTATAATTACTAGCTACGATAGGAAGTATTACTTAGATAAATTTAAGTTAAATATATAAAGTCTTTGCAAATAATAGTAGATAGACTTACTAAAGCGCTGCCCTTAAATAAATAGGAGAACTTTCTTAATTAATTAGGACTAGTAAATAAGAAACTAGCCTTAGTAAAAGAGTTAAAACTTAAGGACATACAGACTTAAATAGAGGATCTAATAATTGTATAAAATATAAGTTTATAACAGCTTAGAAGATTACTCTAAGCTAAGGGGGTGTGTTATATTATTAAATATAAGGAAAGAGCGATAAATAGTAGGACTAATAACTATTGCGATCTACGGAACCTCTAGAAGCAGAGGAGCTATAGAAAAGAACAGACAGAACAACAATAAATTATCATCCGCCTTCTGACTAACACATTCATTAAAATTCTGACAAAATTATATAATACACTTTTTTATACTTAGGTATATAATATTTAAGTCTAAATTAAAATTATAGCATATATTATTTATTTTATTAAACTTAAAATTATTATAATTTCTTTAGTAAAGATTAAGATATATTAATAGCTTTATATAATATTTTTTTAATTATTATTAAATATAAGTATTATTTTAAATAGTATAATTAATATTTTATCTTTTATACTTAAGTATATATACTATATATTATACTTTAAGCATATTTTATTTTAGTAAATTTTTAGAGTTTTTAGTAGCTAGATAACTTAGTAAATAAACTATATTATAACTTTAAAAACTTAGTATATTCTAATTTTTTATATATTAAATCTATTTTTAAAATTAGTACTTTAATCTTTAATAGCTTTAAAAGTATTAAAGAATATAGCTAGTTTAAGCTAAATAATAAAAGTTAGATAACTTTAAAAATAAAAGCTTAAAATAACTAGTTATTTTTTTTAAATTATAGTAACTATATATATTTATAATATATATAAAATTTAGAACTATAGCACTATTATATATTAAGATAGAGAGGGTATAGATTTTGCAGAACGCGTGCGAGCCGTAGGGACGTGCACGTGGTGGTGGAACACGTTATGGGAACAGAGCGTAGCAACAGACTCATTTGTTTGGCACGTCCACTAGTCAGGTTAGCAAAAGAAGAGGAGTACAAAACGCTACACTGCACCAAGAACCGTGTTCAAAGGCAGAACACTGTAGCAGTGCTGCGAGCTGAAGTTGATGTCCTTTGCCATGTCCTTGGTGTGCTGAGCGTGTCGGAACAGTCCTCGCGCGGGGTGCGGTGCGGCTGATTGTCGGCGCCGGAGGGTGACTGGCAAGGCTGACGCGCAGGCTGAGGAAGGCACAGGCACAGGCACTTTGACAACGTTAGCAAAAAGAAGAGCCAGCCCGCACTACTATAGCTTCAGGAGTGGAGGCTCCTTGAGAGAGCGCGGACGGTCAGATAACAGCGGGCAGCAAGGGGCAGGGTCCCAAGAGCCTAAGCACATGGCTGCCGAAGACACTTCGAGAAACCCACCGCCATGCGCCACAGCTAAGAAGACATCTGAGCACGCTGCCGCAAGCTACTGCACGCCAAGGACAGCTAAGGCGCTGTACCTTGTTGGTCAGCTACTGAGGACCTTCTCTCCCGCCCAGCGAAACTCTCGGCATGCACATTCCTCAATTCCAAGGGATCTTCCAGGCCTAGAGACTGAATCACCCTTACTTGCAGCCCTCCGATCTTTCGGCAGAGTTTTAATATCACGATTAGATAGGGTGGTACAGGTGAAGTAGCGATTAACAGCGCTGACAATAGCATGATGATCACGTAGGATCTCTTTCTGCAACCGCTTAAGCGCCTTCTCCTTGCCTTCTCCGTAGATAAGCGGCATATGAACGTTGAACATACCAAAAAGAGAGTATACCATATCTTCCTCGCGTGTCGTCTTTCGTTCTTTGGCCCACGCCACCCGCTCCTCAACGCTGAAGCGAGATGGAGCTGTCCCTTGCAGAGCTTCAGCCGCTATGTGTGTGATCTCAGAAATCTCTTGCACACACGAACACTTGTCTCCGAGTAAATCGCCTTCCCTGGAAAAGAACTCAACGCACATTGGAGCAAGAAGCTCTGGCAATGTCCATCCTTGGGTGAACCACCGACTTTCAGGGAACGCTACGCTGTCTCTAGCAGAGCCAGTACTCGACACAGACACATCGGAGAGGTATACGTAGCACTTCACCGCCTCGTGGTACCAGCGAAACATGGAGTTGATCGCTTCCAAAAACTCTGCACTACTGTCTTTGTTGATGCAGCACGTGTCGATTCAGAAGTAATCGAGGCCATGCTTTGCAGCCTGCTCCCCACAGAAGGTAAGCTTGCGATAACCCTTTTTTTCTTTGCCAGTACCATTAAGCAGGTCCTGGTACGTGACTTCCTCGTTGCTCGGGCCCCAGGTATGCGAGAGAATGGCATAGGGCGGAACATTGTTGCCTTGAAACTCGACAAGGCTGAACCTACCGGCACCCTGGAGCTGCAAAAGACGCATGGAGAAGGCACAGTTGCGTAGCGTGGGAGGCGGGAAAGCACATGTAAGTGTTGAGACGAGGTGTGTGAGCGAAGATACCAGAGGTGTTCACGGCCAGGCTGAGATTGACGGCGTCAAAGGCATGTGGAACAAGCTGACGGTTAACGTGAACGCCATGGCGCAGAACCTTACCGCGCAGGTCAGAGACATCGCTCAGGTGACTACTGCTGTCGCACAAGGAAACCTGACACGGAAGGTCGAAGCTGAGTGCAAGGGCGAAATCTTGGAGTTGAAGAATACAATCAATCTCATGGTTGATCAACTTCAACAATTTGCACACGAAGTGACCAAGATTGCCCGAGAGGTCGGGTCCGAAGATAGACTTGGTGGGCAGGCCACTGTACACGGCGTTGAAGGCATTTGGAAAGATCTCACTGAAAATGTGAACAGCATGGCCATGAATCTCACGACTCAAGTACGTGAAATTGCAGAGGTTACCACTGCCGTTGCAAGGTCAAAGCTGAGGTTCAGGGCGAGATCCTGTCTCTCAAGATCACCATCAACACTATGGTGGACCGACTCAACACATTCGCACAGGAAGTCAGCCCACTGAGCTGACCCCACTGCTATGGCCCCTGAGCGTCTGCAGATAATTACGCGCCGCTGCTCGCATCCCAGATCATGTCAAAGAAGCCAAGGCAAAGCGAGACGTGGTTGGAAACTAAATAGTGCTCCGCTAGAAGACTTCACAAACAAAGAGAAGCGTGGCAAGAAGCTCAAGAATGCTGCAATTGGACCAGGGGTGCCTTTGACAACAAGCGAATCTCTGGTTGCGGAATATGAAAATGCGGTACAGCCTTGGAGAGCTCCAGTGGCGTGCATGTGGTACCAGAGAGGGAACGATTTAATTCACGCTGTGGATCATAGTGATAAGTAGGGGCCAATTCTAAATATCTATTAATGCCCTTTGCAACAGCCTTCAATGCCACTTAAAAGTATCCAATGACTCAACACTGTGCTGCCACTGTATAATTTTGTCGTGTTGGCAATGACCCTGTCCCTTCGAAACCAAATCATTGTTTTCAGCTGAAGCGTATTGGAAGACAAATTGAGAACGCCTCTCATATAGATGTACGTAGATTTGCCATGCGGTAAGGCTACCCTCTACTGCTAATCGTATCAACTTGGTCTGATATCTATACCGCCAGAATTAGCTTAACGTCAATATCTATCTCATTTTACTCAGTCGCAAAGCCTCGCACACCTTCCTAGCCCTCCTTCGGTCTCAACCCGATTGAGCCTCAGGCAATCCTGCTACATGCTACAATGTCCAATAACGAGACTGATTGTGCAAATATCCAAGAACTTCAAGAAGAACGTGCTGCTACCCTACAAATGATTACCGTTGTCAAACATGCTTTAGAGCATCTTGAGAGTAGTCAACCAATCGATAACAGCGATCGAGGAGGGTCGGGGAAACATGTTGCGACAACTTTAGATGAACTGCTTTTTCTGTCCCGAAAATCAACCTTGGTAGGCGGAAAGAAAGAAAGTAGAAGATTAGTAAATCTTACAACAACCTTAGACAAAAAAATGGACATGAAGCCTGGCCAAAGTAGTGAAGCTATTGATGGGAAAAATTGGGACCTGTCTGACTGGGAGCAGGTTGATAAGGACGGAGATAAATAAATGCACACATATAATGCAAGATTAGTTATTGAACTAAAATTTCAGATGACACGTACTTGCTAAAGGCGTCCGCAAAGGCCTTGCAGACCTGAGTCTTTGGTTCCGGAAGGATGTTATTGGAGAAATAGTGAGCACCATACCATCGCGTAATCTCATTAACAAAGAATCGCGCCTCTCCCTGGTCATCGTTGGCGATACCGACGTCCAGACGAACCCCAACCTCGAGAGACTCAAAATATGTTAAGCTATCAGCCCGAGAACGGAGCAGTTCGAAAACGTAGAGCGAAGTTTGTTTCAGGTCAGACAGGGAAAGCGATCCGCTGTTTTGATGCTCGAAGTCGTCCGGCTCGACTGACTTTGAAGCAAGGGCTTGCGTCTCCCAGTTCCATGCAGTCTTCGCCATGGCAACTATGTAGCCGCTTCGACCACGAACACCACTTGCGTCAGATTGTGTAGCGATGAACACTCGGAATTCGTAATTATGCAAGCCCGGGACAAACTCTTGATAGAACCAATGTGTCTGATCGTCGGGTGACTTCTTCCTCCTCTTCATTTTCTCTTTGGTTCGCCGCCGCGTCTGGCCCCGTTGCTCAGATGTACAGGTAAGCTCCCCTAATACTCCTTTCTTTTGCACATTCACATGTTTTGCTGAGCCACTGTGGGACCTCTTGTGAAATGTAGTTTCGCATGGCAGAAGCTGGCACGGACCGGGGCCATAGCAAGTTTTTGGGCGATATGAAACCTCTAATGGAGCAGACTGAGCGATTGCATCTAAGGCTCGAATATCTCCGATCTTCGCCCTCTCTTGCCAGGACTCACTTTCGCTTGGATATGCACGAACGGCAGCTCCGTGGATATGTTTCAACATGCGGATTGCTGCGTACGCGGCATCGAGGGCCATGTCTTGTGGCTCCTCAGTGGTCCAGTGGATAAAGATGACTGTGTTTTGGGGCTGGCCATCGCCGTCTCGGCAAGTGGTGTGAAGGACACGGCTTTCCAACTGGATGGTAAGCCAGTCCCACGCCAGTATGAGAACCGGGAATGAGCTCATTGATCTGACGGCTGATATGGTTACCAGACCTTGGTGTACACAAAAGCCGTCCCTCGCTTGAGACGAGTACCGTCTCGCCCAAGTCCGATTCAGCAGCTGCTTCTAGCCAAGCGTCGTATCCAAGTATCGCACGATCATCCGAAAAGAACTGTATCGCGAGTGTATTAGACTGGATGAATGGTGGGTTGTCGGGAAACGTAATCCAGAGTACCATGTCCCATGAGGCCGCTCGTGGATCAGGTGTATTTTGTATTGCTTGCTGTGTAGATGTCAAAGTCGGATCAATCAGCGGAGAATGGTGTAATGCTGTGCCTAGTCCAGACGAACTGCGAACAGTTTTCTTCTGTGCCCGTCTGCTGCGCTGCAGTGCGTTTCTTTTCGCGTGATGTAGAATGCAATTTATGTACTCCTTCTCAGGCGCATTAGAACAAGTATCGCTGAACACACATCGTCCTTTCGCTTTCCTTTCGCTGCGCTGGCCTTGTCTGAGCTCTTTGCACGCGATGCAGGGCTTGCCGTTTAGTGACTCATGGCTAGGATCGTCAAGCCGTCTTTTACACCGCTGCATGCAAATATAGAAGCAGTGAGAGCGACAATAAGATACATAAGAAAGACAGGCCGTCTAGAACAGGAAGGAAGACGAGAGTTCGAACAACAGGGATGATACTAGGAAGAGATGCGATGTGGCTGGAAGCTGGCGATGAAACTGGCGATGAAGCTGGCAATGAAGCTGGCGATGAAGCTGGCGATGAAGCTGGCACACCATCTAAAGACTTGAGGTTATTGAGCCACGTACAAATGCTATTACAGTGGGATTCTTTGGGGGAGTGATCTAACGTCCATCGTTGCGTAGCGAGACACACTGTGGCGAGACACTACCTCGTCCGGACCCCGTGCTCGACATAATTCGGACGACGATCGAGACGGTCCGCCGCAATCATGGTAGACGGGTCGAACTGCTAATCGCTGGGGACTTTAACAGGCACGACCAGCTCTGGGGTGGTGATGCGGTGGCAACTTCTCCCCGCCAAGGAGAAGGTGAACCCATCATCCAACTCATGTCCGAATTTGATCTTCAATGTCCACCCCAAAGGCCTCCTAAGTCTCTCTACATTGGCAGAGACTGACTAATAGTCCTGATACAAAGGGAAGAGAGGGTGTCCATATCGAGTTTGTGATTGTGAGAACTAGCAATCTAACTAGCGAGCAGAGCGGCGATAAAATTGGTATGAATGGTACCCAGATGTAGCATATCTGAAGGTGAGTTTCATTCGCCCCCTAAACCCTCAAAAACCTATTAGAATTGTCCTAGGATTTAATTTCAAACGCATATACCTTAGTCTGTTATCTTAATGTTTCATTGTCAGCTCTCCTCCCTGCTAGTTAAATATAAGTACGCACTTATGATCAGCACAACTTTCTCTTTTAGTAATTTGTCCAAGCCATTCATCTTTAGTCACTGTGCCGCAGTTTTCGTCATTGCAGGATTCGGCTCAGGACTTATCCTTAGTACATCCGCAAGCGTATTTGACCATAGAGGAGTATCTAGTACACATTTGGAAATGTAGAAGATATCAGGATAACAATAGCCAAGAATGTTGTTGGAGAGTTAAACACGGTTGATAGACTCCAAGAGGTGTTTGCGGGGAGCCCTTATTTAATATTCCGCAAGAGGAGCGTCAAAGTCATTTACACCATTCGCATGAACCTGACGTTGCGAGGTGCCAAGAACAGGTGTGTGAAGCAGCTGAACTAACCTCGTCTCATAATACAACAAGGGAATGATGTCACGCCAGACGTAGTTGTAATGCGCTGTGGCAAGGCAGCAATTTCTGCCCCATCGCATTATGTGGCTTTGGTTCACTCCTGAAGACCTGAACCCATGGCAGAGCTGATAGGGGCATCAAAGCAACGTACCTTGTCAGGAGTATGCTGGACTGCTTGGACCCGCTTTGGTCTGCAGGACAAGGCAGGAAAGCCCACCTCCTCAAAGCAAAGAAGCCAAGCACGCATAAACTGTGCCTTGCCTCTGGTCGGGGCATGGTCAACTGCCATCTGTCTCCCTGTTCGCATAGAAGATCGCATAGACCCGCGCCGCCCCCTCACTCCTTCGCATAAGCTGCCCATCCGCGCCATCACTGCACAAGGCAGACTTGAACCCCTTGTCCCCCCTAAAGCTGGTTGATTGTTGTAGCCCCAGCTGATCAAATCCTAGCATTAATGTCGCTCAAGCGTACGTGCTAGGGGTGCGCCCGGCGAAGGGGCTCGTATGGTATCACCACAGACGTTGCCGAGGACGTTGTTTGGCTCGCCGTATACTTGGATGCCGGCATATGCCGTAGTGTGGCCAGCCAAAGAGCGTTTGTCGAGGATATAGTTGAAGGAGTAAAGGGCTTCGTCCTTCCGATGCAGCATACTAAATCAGACACCACTAGAACCATGTCGACTCCAACCTCAAATAAATGCATACTCTGCAAGCCTCCTGACCGAGCAAAGGTCCTCCGGTCAACTTTGTCAAGAAGCGCGAGACTCCCTCATAGGCAAGAGAAGCGGGTGAAAGAACAAGGCCGGCGTAGAGCCGTGGTTCCACATCTCCTAGTGGAGCAACGGACTTGGATCTCCCATGTCTTCATGCATCTAAGCCAATGCTTTATGACGATACGAGAGGCCCTTGTTTGCTATAGGTGCTTGATGAGACAGCTATTACGGGATCCCACCACCTGTGTCTTAGGCACTTAAAGCTTTGATACAGGAAAGGGTGTTACATGAGGCAGTGCCCCGGCGGCAAGAGTTGATGGAGGGCTCCTGCCAGGGGTTGGAGCGGGTATAAGAGGCAGTTGAGCGTGAGAACCAGCAGGATCAAACCTGAAGACCTTTTCCCCAAATCCCTCCGCCCATCGTTCCCGTAACACAACCCTGCTACTCAATCCTTTTCTGTCTACTGTTCGCAACGCCCTAACTCGTTAGTCATAGGCACTCGTCACCTTATCTGTGTGTTCTACAACGGTCGCATCGTCATCGCCTAATACGGTCAGTGGGATGGCTACCCCGAGGGCCAGGGGGTAAATCTTATAAAATTCTTACGCGTGCCGATTAACATCTAGCGCCTTAAGGATAGACTTAGGCACATCTACAAAACGTCCCAACAAGAGCTAACTACGGCCAAAAGACGAATCAGTGAGCTACGCGGGCTAGAAAGCGAAATCTGGACAGAATTTGCTGCACACCCTATATCCAAGTTAACAAGCGAGATTATAGATAGGTTCTGCCGTTCTCTCTCTAGAGACACCGGCGCCGCCATACTTAAAGTAATCAGCCATGCTAAAGACGAAAGAAAGGTCCTAATTAAGCTTGCACTTTCCTTTACAAACAATTGGTTGTATTGCGAATTTGCATATGTCGTCGATCTTAATACAGAGGTACTCGAAGTCTTTCATAACACTAAGAAGAAGACACCTGATTATTGATTTAGAGATGTAGGAGAGGAAAACGATACGGTCCCAATCTTTACGTCCTCCTTTACATTCTCCGAGCTACAAAGTATGGAGAGCGAACAAGAATTTCTCGACCGAGTGGCCGAGGACATGGTAAGTGTGTAGGCTTTAGTGCAGTCAAGCACGGTGCTAACGAGACTATTTCGCAGGACGAGCTCGAGAGCGCCTGAGGAAGATCTTCGTGCGAAAAAGCGACAGAAGATGAAGCCAGTGTGGAGTTTGAGTTAAACACTAGCAGTCTGACCCGTTCAGGCTGCGGCTGAGAGGGACAGAGCAAGTCAAATAATGCGATTGGACTTGCGTCCTCCTCATTGATCTTTGGTTTAGAATAATTTGGGTTCATCTTCCGAAAGAAGGTAGCATCGACCATAGTCCGGCTGTCAACAGAAACTCCCACTGGCTTCCCTTTATATATAGAGAAAGCTTGACCCTTGCAGTGATGGTGGTGTGACCCTATGAAGCGAGCAAACCAGTACTTCGAGCCGGACTTCGTTTTCGTTTCCTCGCCAAACTCGTATTTGACGTACCTGTGGGCTGTGTGTGCCAGGGCATTTCGTATATACCGTAGTATTTAGTCTGAAAAGGGCCTAGAGAAGATCATACGTGATCTGGTGGCTCCGTAAAAGGGATTCTATGAAGAACTGCTTCCTTCCCACGAACCAAACAATGACGCCACCTAGTGACCGGATCGAGGGTTACCATTCCCTTCGACACAGGGGGTCGACAGTGGACGAGACTGTCTGTTGATGTGTAGTATTGTGTGGCATCAATCGTAGCATGCCGGGTGCCTGTGAAGTGATTCGTGTGAGATTATTCCGCTTTTCAATAGTCCGATGAAGATGTCGAAAAACTTCTGGAATCTTGTCCTTGGTCCTCACGTGGTCTGTGGATAGATGGAAGTATTCCGCGATGCGCACGGGCCTTCGTATGTTGTGTGTTGAAGCTATGGAAGAAATGTTTGGGCTCCGTCGTTGCTCTCATGTTGCTGTGTCATGGCTCCATGGCTGTTGCTGCGTTCGATGAATGTTGTCATGGAGTGACGTAATTTCGAAAAGGTTGTTCACTTACCTGCTATAGCCATGGTACAAAGCCACAGGGAAGAACTCCCTCGCTCTCTCATTCGCAGACAATGGGACCATCTCATTCACTACGGCGATCTTCCCGGCAGGAGAATCACAAGATGCCCCACCAAAAATTTTGAGCAGTCGTGTTGGCTGAAACATGAGTACGATCTTCGCGATACTAAATCAATAACGTCGCTGTTCCCTGATCTCAAGAACGATCAGCGAATAATGGTGCATTTATGTGTCCCCGCATCCTCTCTTGGTAAGTCAGTACGAGAGCCTGGAAAAACTCATCCTCAAAAATAGTATCTTCAGGTGTTGTTTGTCTGCTCTCAAGCAAGGTCCGGCAGAAACCTTTGTTTGTTTTCGTAACGCATTCCTCTCCATCTTCTCCAACATATCTGCCCATGTAGCTCCCTTTAGTTTCAAGCAAGGTCTCATAACGCGCGTCCCTGTACGGAGCACTCTTTTCTTCTCGGGGCTTCTGGTCGCTGGGTGTGGTTGAGCTCGCCACGCAAGTGCCCGAATTCGATCGCTTGCGCCGCAGAGAAGGCGTGGATCTTTTCCTTGCAAGCAGCTGATCCATTGTGTCCAACTCGAGGTATTCCTTCGGCCAGGTTCCTTCACTCCGCCAGTGATTGATGGCTGTCTTGATGGTGTCAGATTGGGTCCCCGAGCCAGCCGGTGCTGTAATAGTGGAGTCTACAGATATGCGCGCTTTTTTCGTCAACGGTTCGATCGCAGCATTAGGGGATGGCTCTTCAACTCCACACGATCGCTTTCACCCTCTTGGCAGTGATACAATCGGTCGACCCTGTGAGCTCAGCATGGTTCAGCGGAAAAAGAGGAACGCCATGGCTTACACTCTTCGCGGTAGGCTTTTGCTGCTCCAAAGGTTTGTACGACGCTACTTTCAATCGGCGCTTCTCCGGGGAGGCTTCTGCACTTTCGCTCTGCTGACACGTCGACTTTTCCCTTCATAGTGTTAACGGAATAGAGCTATTGCAAGGCAGAGGAAAGCGCACCTGGTTGTCCTTGCTCGAGATGCTTGTGCTGGCGTATGTTAGATGTTGGCTTGCCACGATAAGAGGCCATATTGAGGTTTGCTTTGCGAGGAATGGTCGCATCTTTCTTCTGCTGGTGGGTGTAGTTGCGTTAACATGGTGACGCTGTTGACGCGGGGGCGATTTCGAACAAGGGTGCCTTGGCGTAAGGCACGCTAATCGTTTTGGGCGTAGTCGCTACATGCGGTGGACCGGGCGGCTTTCATGAGTCATTAAAGTGCGCCAACAACAACGACCTTTCAACGACGCTCCTCAGACATCTCATAAAGAGGGTAGACTTGCTGTGGCTGTGGAGCCAGTTAAGGAAAACGACTCTATATGCCTTCTTGCATGCTACGTTATTTGATTCGACAACAAATGGTAAATTTATGGATGCTTCAGGAGTGAAGGTTGGTCTACGGGGCAGCCGACAGACATAAGTACGGTGACTTCCCGCTGTGCCACAATAAGCGTGGAGTGCGGGGCTGTTTGTGAAACATTGTGCATTGATTCAGACGTCAGATGAAGACAGCTTTTCACTGGAAACATCTCTTGCCAGGGCTTGCCGTCTCTCCATTCTGAACAGCAGGCGCGCGCTTCGAACGATCGTTCGTAGTGCCGTCACATGCAAGCTTCGGGGTTCAACACCGCCAGCAGCTAGCCATAGTGCTGGAACAGTTGGGCGGATCGCAGCCTGCTGTCGACGATGAGTCGTTGAGCTCATCGATAAATTTGCTGTGCTACGTACATACATCATTGCAATGCAGTCGTGCAAGGCCTGCGTCTGGGTCACTGGCGAGAATCAACCGGATGGCTGATTTCTCTGCTGTGTTAACAGCAAAATCGAGTGCTCCTTTCTCTTCTGGATTTGGAAACTTGACGGTGGGGAAATATACTCTTCGTTCAATATCTCGATTTGAGTCTTATATGCGTCCCTGAGCTCAAACCCTTAGGGCATCTTTTCGAAACGTGCATCCACCCGTAGCGGAACAACTGCCGTAACGGAAAACAACCTCTTCTTAAGTACCTCAAGCGCCTCCACGCAGATTAATAGAGTTCAGAACATTATCTCAGTATTGTTCAGCTAATCATGCATATAATATTAGGTAGAAAGTCGGTCGCAAAGCTTTACGAAGGATTTATCAGTGAAGAGGTCACCGTCGACATGCTCGAGGAAGCTTCAAAGCTCTTTCGATCGCACTCGTCCAACACGTCGACGTCGATGTCTCCACCACTTATAGCCACCACTACTTGCTTCTTCTTCTATCTCCCAGGAGAGTTCTCCCAGAAGCGTTCCTTGGTCTGTGACATGGTGCTTCGCGAAAATGTCTCCAGTAATTATGTGAGCCCTTTTGAATCTGGAGATATCGGCGACGCCTTGCGGTATAATGACATCGCCATAATAAGTATCACCATCTTTGGCGAGAAATCGAATAAGTCGCTTCGTTTCATGCAATATCAGTGAGGTGATGAACGCTAGGCAAACCCGTCAGGCATGGGTGAACTCACCGAAAAAGTGGGCATTTTTCAAGTTTGCCGCTAAAACAGTGCTTCACCCCTGCAGGAAACTTCGAGCGAGTAAAATGTCTAAAGGTTTTGTGGGGTAGGGAAAGCAAGTGGAGGCGTGGTGGTAAGAATAGGCGAGGCAGATGACTATCCAAGCTTAGATCTCCGTTATACGTCTCAGCGGTGGGTGGGCGCCGAGATCCGTGCTTCGTCAGGTTACTTGTATCACTTCTCCTTTGCGAAACACACTGCTTTAGCAAATAGAAGCTCCGGTCTGTTGGATCCTATCTCTGGCATTCCCTTGCGCTGATGTGTCATAGGCGGATTATGTAGCCAGACATATGGCGGGTGTGGCCAGCTTAGCTCAACACATAGATCGGGGCATGAAGCGTACGGAGACGGTGTGCTTGCATCTGCATCCGCAAGTGCTGGAAGCATTTAGCGGTACGAAGCCACCGATTATGTTTTTGTGGGATGGTTTCATATTACTGCAATGCCTTTGCTCAGGCGCCAACCCCACAATTTTAGGAACCGGCCTTGTTACAATGAAGCAAAACAACACCATGGTGTCAGCAAAGACGACCTGTGGAGAATCCATTTGCCCGGCCTGGGAATTTTGACTTCAGATGTGCAAGGCTCCCTAGATTGCTTTAGATATCTAAGTTAATCTGGGTGGTGATAGCATTCTTGCCGCCATAGGCCAACTAAACGAGCCTTTAGTAGCCGCAGGAACCCGCTTTCCTATATCTATTGTAAATAGTGTTGTAATCAGAAGGGCGCAAAACTGGCGCACTTAGGAGTGGATTACCCAAGACCCTGGTCCCACTGATTACAGTGCAGCCGATTAGTCAAGGTGCCAAAGTGCCTCTTCTAAGAACGACAAAAGTTTTTGTTACAAAACAGTAATCTCAGTGCTAAAGCCGAGTGGTAGAAGGCGCAAACCAAATCTTCAGCGATTATCTCTATCTGCTTATGCGGTGGTGGTTACTGCCGAAGTCATTCCCTCATCAGAAACGTTCTCCGCTACCGACACCTAATACTGGAAATACCTCATAGAAGGGACGGGACGAAAGTGGCCCTAACTCAAGACTACACCCTAGGCTGCTTCTCGCGCGCACGTCTGTCGACGGGATTGACGACCGGACGTGATCGACGTGACAGTCGGAGATAGCCGGTGTAAAAATTCCCAAATGATGGGTGGGATTGACAAAGCAATCGTGGCAGTATATTAGTCACCCCCACCCCCACACTATTGGTATATTTACCTTCCCGCCCCCAATAGTCTCTAACCGTGATACAGATTGTCTGTCTAAGGATCTTAAGCACTTTATCGCCCAATCTAGGTTGAAATCACCATGCAGAGAGCCAAGCCGTTCAAGATCAACCAGTGAGTGGGTAAACCTAACTCAAGGGTTTCTCTTACGGACAGCTAACAAATTTTCTTTCTGGATTTTAGTAGAGGAATATGGGGTTCGTCAGCCTTTTAAACAAGATCACCCTCCGTATATCTGAGACTAATGTGTATCGTTATATAGCCAGGAGCGAAAATTTGCCTCTATGGTAAGATTGTGAAAGGAGAATACAGTAGCTATGTGATGCTGACGCCTATGTGGATTTTCAGACTCCTTCGTGTCAGCGCTCTCTCTGAACGAGCTGCAGCAACTGGCTCTGGATACTAGCTATGCAACCCTAGATCTAAACCTGAAGCTTACCTACGGCACGCTGCTAGGTTCTTTGCGGCTTCGAGAGCGAATTGCTAAGATTCACTCCTTACCCAAAGCCCCCTTAACAGCTGCCAACGTCGTTATCACACCGGGTTCCGTTATGGCAAACTATCTTGTTTTAGCTGCAATCTGTGGCGCTGGCGACTATATAGTCTGTCAGTACCTGACATATAGGTAGTTATATCTTTTGCTGAGGTACAATAGAGTTGATGTTAGCCTGTAGGCTATGAATGAGGATAATGATTAGTCTTCTAATGTGGATGAGGTTGCTGGCATGATTAAGCCCAACACTAAGGCTATTATTATTAAGTTGGCTCTCTCCTATATCTGTGTGGCAGTGCCAGAGTGGAAACTGACAAGATGATAGTAACCTAAATAATCCTACCGGGGCCGTCATTTCTAAGGGTAAACTGGAGCAGATCTTGGCCCTCGCCCGAGACCATGGTATTGTGGTCTTCTCTGATGAGGTTTACAGCCCTCTATTTCACACGAGCAACCGCCCGCCGCCTCTAGTCTCTTTAGGTTATAACCATGCTATCTCAACGGGCTCTGTCTCTAAAGCCCACAGCTTACCTGGAATTAGGGTAGGCTGGGTAGTATCGCAAGATGCAGAAATTATGCAACGGATTATAACCCTCCGAGACTATACGACTACCAGCGTATCGCGACTTGATGATAATGTTACCGCATTTGCGTTGAGTGAGGAGGTACTACCCTGGTTAATAGAACGAAATATGACGACCTGCGCCGAAAGTATGGCTATACTTGACGAGTTTATTAAGCGCAATGCCTGACGATGCTGATGTGCTAAGCTAGATGGGGCAGCGACGGCGTTCGTTCAAATTTTGAATGAGGACGGATCAGCGTCGGATGACGTCGCGTTCAGCAAACAGTTAGCTGAGCAAGAAGGCATTGTCGTTCTGCCTGGAGGACATTGTTTTGGTGAAGAAGGAGTCAATAGTTTGAAAGGGTACATTAGACTCCCACTCGGCCAGCTAAGGCTATTGGACGCTGCATTGGAGATGTTGGAGAGCTTCATTCATAAGCAGACACGTTTTTAGTATCTACCTAAGGTTGAGAGTATAGCCGTCCAATAAGAAGGTTGTTCCTATTCATAGCTGCACTAGTTCCCTTTACCGTGGTTTGAATGCACTCGGCGCGCCAGCCGACGCAGTTGAGCGACGAGTGTGAAGGGAGTTGCGGCAAGTGCTGGAGAATGAATGGAAGGTCGAAAACGATCGCGGAGGACCCTTTTGTTGCTCCTAGCGCCACAGGTGATAGTGTAAAATACAATTGAGAGCACGTGATGTCAGCTTGTCGGAGCTCAGCCGCCACCTTCAGCTTGGTTGTCCTGAACACTCTGTCTCGATGCGGCTTTTGCAGCTTGACGATAACGACGGATTCAGCCTTGTTGAGCGCGTAGGCAACGACGTTCCACGCTATGCGATTCTGTCGCATACATGGGGGTGAGATGATGAGGAATTTACCTTCCAAGATCTGGTGAGCGACAGAGGCAAAGGCAAACCTGGCTACCGCAAGGTTCGCTTCTGTACGGAGCGAGCTGCAAGAGACGGCCTCCGATATTCCTGGGTAGACACCTGCTGCATTGACAAATCTAGCAGTGCGGAGTTGAGTGAAGCCATCAACTCAATGTATCAGTGGTATCGGAATGCGGAAGTCTGCTACGCATATCTCTCTGGCGTCTCCGTCACGACAGGCATGACTTTGGACCCTTCTACACTTTCAAAATTCGAAGAGAGCAGGTGGTTTACACGTGGATGGACGCTTCAGGAGCTGTTAGCTTCAACTCATTTGTTCTTTGATAAAGATTGGCAGCGCATAGGGTCGAGATTAGGCCTAGAAGAGCAGGTGGCAAAAACAACTGGCATCAGCAGTGCTGCGCTAAGAGGAAAGGAGTTACGCACATTCACCGTGGCTCAACGAATGTGTTGGGCGTCAAAACGTAAAACCACACGAGTTGAAGATCTTGCATATTGCCTTCTAGGCATCTTCGATGTTAATATGCCTCTACTGTACGGCGAGGGGCAAAAGTCGTTTATGAGACTTCAAGAGGAGATAATGAAAAGTACAGAGGATCAGACTCTCTTTGCATGGAAGGACCCCGAGCTTCCACCGGAATTCACTACCGGCCTGCTTGCGCGTAGCCCAGCCTGCTTCACGGAATCAGGGCTTTTTTCATTCCTTGAAGTTTGGAGAAGGAGCGTTCCGTCAGAAACAACGAGCAAAGGCATATACACAAACCTCTTCTTGATTCCTAGCGACACGGCAGGTATTTATCGAGCCTGTTTCGGCTGCACCGTTGACCCTTTTTCCAACGACAGCCCGGCAATTCATCTACGTCGAACTTCGAACCTGCGGACAACTTTCGAGAAACAAAATGAATATACCAGAGTATTTGCTGGTCGACTCGACATGCTGACTGGTGCAGACACATCGGCCCAACTATGGAACAAGATGCCCATGTATGAGCTCCTGACTACTCCTACGCCCTATATGTGATCCTACAATCGGCAATCGGCAATCGCCAAACAAGGGTGTAGGATCACGTGTAGGGTGTCAAGACCACTACCTACACTTACACCCTACACTGTAGATTCATCACTAAACAGGCCCTTGGATAGAGTTAAGCAGCGATACGCTTTAATGACTTAACCAAGTCCACAATACTCTCCTCTAGTTCTCGAAACGTAATCCCCAGCATCTTGCCCGTCCGGCTGTTATCAAACTTGTAAAGTCCCTCCTTAGGGTAGTCGCCACCCTTTATATCGTTTGTGGGCAACTTATTTTGGTACTCAGGGAAATTTTCCCGGATAATCTCGCAGATTTCTTTGTTTGAAAAGTAATTTGCGGCGATGAAAAAGCGTTTGTTAGCTGCTTCCGGAAGTTCTATTGCCCTGACGTGGCCGAGGGCTAGATCGCGGACGTCCACCCAGAGGAAGAAGGACGTCCCGGTGTCGGGTATCGAAGTCTTGTAGTCACCTTGGATGAAGTTGCGGACGCGCTGGTTGGACGTGTTGAGTAAGCTGAGATGGTCTAGGTGGTGTCTGATTGGTCCGAACACGAGGGGTGGGCACAAGGTGGTGAGCGTAAAGGTGGGTTTTTCCTTATTGACAAATTCCCACGCAGCACGTTCGGCGAATGTTTTGCTTGCTGCGCGGAATGGTTAGCTACGTTATTAGCATGGAAGAGGGCAGACGAGAGCTGCCAATACCTCTATAGCCGCTTAAGGGATCTAAGAACGCTTCCTGTTCAGTAATGGGGTTCCAGTCTTCCTCTGTGTATGTGTGTTCGGTACAGCTGTTTCCTCTCTTGGCGTTGATAATCGAGGCAAAGGATGAAGTGACGACCTGAAGTAGCCATGAATTAGCAAAATAATGATGATATGTTGAAGGGCGGTTGTACCACTCTCTTCACAGAAGGAGCATGCTGCTTAATAGCCTTCAGAAGTCCAGTCGTACCGAGGATTGCCGGATCCAGAAGATCCTTTTTTGTGTCAGTGATATTGAGATGGAACGGTGAAGCGGTGTGGATGATAGCTTCAAAAGGAGGATTAGACTTCACTGCCTCGTCGAAGGCACCTTCTTCTGCAATATCGCGAACTATGCGGAAATCCAGCTGTGACTTTGGGGTATTTGGATGTGCAGCGCGGATTTTGTTGGCTGTGCCTTCGGACCGCACGGTTATCACAACAGAATGACTACGGTTGGTGAGTTAACAACGCCAGTGGTATGATCAGATATTGACGATATGAAATTGAGGTACAAACCTGCGCTCCAACAGCGTGTATAGGATATGAGTGGCGACGAACCCGCTACCCCCTTGAACACTGTGAGTGTAGGCTCAATTTAGAAGGGGAATAATCTGACCAGTAAGCAGAACCCGCGTCATTGTGTAGAAGCGCAGGAGAGAGACAGTCAGTAATTGTTGTCATTTGACGAGGAACTTTGTGAAGATTGAATTTGTTGCTCAGCAAATGAATGTCCAAGAGAGTTAGTGATACAAGAGAGTGAGTCATACAAGAGAGTGAGTCATACAAGAGAGTGAGTCACAAGAAGGTGAGTCACAAGAGGGTGCCAAGATATCGAATAATATATACTGGATGCATACGAGGGACAGTTCTGTGGAAGTTATGTGTAATCCTTGTTGTGAAGCCCAAGCTCTCCATAAGCAGAGTGCTATTCGGTAATCGGTAATCGGTAACAAGTGTTACTGATTTATTAGGCCTCAGGCCTGAGACTCCAGTAATGCGTCTTGCTCACTGTATATGACTATTATCCCCTTGAGGGCCATTTTGGTGGTGGGTGGTGTTAGGGAACCGACGTCGGCAAGTAAGGCTGGGTACAATTTCATAATACAAGTTCTCAATAATGAGAAATGTCCGCAAGATAAGCCGCTTTTCCCAATACTAGTTTTGTTGTTCTCGAAAGATTTAGTGGCAGCGCTTATCTTGAGCTTCCAGGGGGACTTCCTGAGTGCTGTATCCACGACTTCGACGAGCGGAAACTTAGGCGTAGCTAGGGGTGGAGGAGTAGAAGTACCCTTATAGTACAGCTGGTTGAGATTTCGGGCTTCTGGCTCTCTTCCCACTATCTTTTTAATCCTCCATTACAGTACGGTCTTGTATCTTTCAGTTATCGGAACTTGTGGCTCCCTTAATCCATCTGGAAGCGAGGCAGCCTCACTTTTAGTTCAATGGTTACTGTATTCTCAGCATCGTTAACTGGGTAATATTATCTGGAATAAGGATTGCAGAGAATATAGCTAGATCTAGCAACTCCTGGGTCGACCGATACTGGTGACACCGCCTTGTTGGCTACAGTGTTGTCGCGTTGTCTTACAAAGCACCATTCTCCTTCACATATCCCTCATACGATGGGATGTCGTTTTCCCTGCACTAGACTTCCAGTCTAAGGCTAATGTTCTTGCTGTTCTTCCCCCGTGGCCAGCGATGATTCATATCCGGAGGAGCAAATTGGAGCCGTCGACATCGCTTAGTTTGTAGTGCTAGTGGGAAATAGACTGCGAGAGGGTTCAGGACTGAAAGACCTTACCATCCAGCTCATTGTGGCGTTGCAGGCTCTGCCAGTTGCTCGATCACTTCCATCCGTCGCTGGTCGCGGGACCCTTCGTAGCGATCTTTTACGACTTGAGCTCTCAACTGAGTCTGACAACTTCGACCTCGAACGTGTTATACCCCTTCTCAAAGCGACCCTCAATAATGAGCCCGACGATGTTATCTGGAGCAAAGTCTACGCTGCCATTACCGAGTCCACTCCGCCTCCCCGCCCCGCGTCATCAATCCAGCAAACACCATGGCTGCGTAGCACGGGTAGCTTCGCGAACTCGACCGAGCACCGCAAATACGTAGACGATGTGCTGAAGGAGGAGCTAGGGCACATGTATGTCGGAGTCCCTGGTTTCTTCGAAGCGTTCTTCGGAGAAGTCGCAGGCCTCGAGCCGGCAGCGCAGGCCGTGTTCGAAAGGTGCAAAGGAGGGGATAATCCGCTCTATCGGGAGGAGAGCGGCTGCCAGGGCTGGCCCGAGGGAGCAAGGGAACGCGACGTCTTGAGCTGGTTTGCGCAGCTTACTGGCCAGCTCTTGGATTTCGCAGAAGAGCATCTGCCCGCCTCTTGGCCTCGACGGCGGCCGCTAGCACAGCCCCATCAGCCCATACAAGACTCCACGGCCGACCCGAGCGCCGGCGTCGACGCCGAGTGCCGATGGTCGCAGATCCTCGTACCAGGAGAGCTTAAGAGCAACCCTTGCAGCCGACATAACCTCCAAAGCATGGCTCGACCTGGGACGATATGCGAGGGAGGTGCTCGCTGCCCAGGATAGCCGCCGCTTCGTCCTCGGCTTTACACTGTGTGGATCGCGCATGCGGCTGTGGGAATTCGACCGGCTGGGGGGTATCGCGTCCATACCATTTAATGTTAACGAAGATGGTCTGCAGTTCGTGTCCGCCGTGCTTGGGTTCCTGTGGCTGAACGAGGAGCAGCTTGGATTTGACCCTACCATTATCACCGACGAGGACAAGCGATACATCGAGATCGAACGGGACGACCGCACAGAGCGTCTCATCATCGATGAGGTGATGAAGCGGGCACCTTGTGTCGCCGGCCGAGCGACGACTTGCTGGAAAGCCCACCGCGAAGGAGATGAATCGCGATCACCCCTTGTTATTAAAGACTTGTGGTAGTTTCTGGAACGCGAGGAGGAGGGCGAGTTGCTGCGCGAAGCGACTGACAAGGAGGTGGTTAATGTTGCGAGATACTATCACTATGAAACGGTCCGCGTGGGCGGCCAAGATGACGATATCCGCGGGAATGTGCGACGAGGCCTGGACATAACCAAGGCGGCAAACTACAGGCCGGAAAGCTCGATGCCGCCTCTAAGCATGGGACGCTGCATCTCGCGGAAAGGCCAAAGCAGCAGCGCCTCCGCCGGGAGGAAGCGGTCCTCGAGCTGCACAGACGCGCTGTTGCCGCCCAGCAAGCGAACCTGTTCGAGCTCTCCGGTAAAAAGTGGAAGGGCCACAGCGAATTAAGAACATCGCCGCATTATCGTCTGCGACTACGGGAAGGCTATCTACAAAGTGAGTTCCTGGACTAGCCTTCTCGCTGCGCTGGAAGGCTGTATTGAAGGATATAAGTTATTACACACTAAGGCTGGTATGTTACAACGCGATATCTCACCGAACAATCTTATAGTGAATGAGGAGAATAACAACCCCTCCTGGCGCGCGTTCTTGATCGACCTTAACCTTGCTATCAAGGAGCAGCGGGAAAATCTTCAGGAGCACGGGGGAAGACTAGCAACGAGCGTTTATAGCAACTGGGGTGCTTCTAGACGACGAAATGCATTTGTTTATGCACGATCTCGAGTCATTCTTCTGGGTGCTCTTCTGGATATGTATTCATTATGGTGGGCCGAACAAAGGAAGAGTTGTTCCACAATTTGAAAAGTGGAATTATATCGACACTGAAGAGCTGGCTAAAATAAAAAAAGGAGAAGTGGGTGACGAGAGAGATTTTCTTAATGCAGATCCACGAGCAGTGGTGCCTCGCCAGTAACTTCGTCAAATACGATATCCTCGGTGAGCATCTCAAGATGTGCACTAATACCACCCATAGCCTTCGCCTAATATTCTCCAAATATAGAATAGCTTTTAAGGTCCTCAATTTCATGTTCTAATGCAGCCATATATCTCTCCTCTATATCGGATGGCAGAGCGACAGTTGAGAGGTGGTCAGTAAACCCGGGCGTTGACTCAAACGTCTTCACAAACCGCGCTCTATATGGCGCTTTTTCCTTTGTTCGACTAACAAGTTCCAAATAATCAACTAAACTGCCATAGCGAGAAGTACCGTTCTTCTTATATATTACACCCTCTATTGCTTGTATATACCGCCCCAGTCTAACCTCCTCTTCATCGGTTAATGATGGGGCATCTCGTATGCGTATGGAGGGACTTGAGATATAGTTTCTAGACCCAGCAGGACGCCCAGGTCTACGACGAGAGGGTCTTGGGGATGTATCACGACCAATTGATGATGGTATGGAGGATGGCTGAGATGATGATGCAGACGTCGGCGTCAGGGGCGACGGCGAGGTAGGAGACTCTTCTATGCCTATTAAGCTAGCTTAGGCATGCACAAGAGCCTATTTACCAGCTAGACGAGCAGCAGCAACTGCACTGAGTGCATGGTGCCCAGCTGGCAGAGTCGTGGGTGCATTGTGTGGGGCATCCATCAGACGAGGTGTCCGAAACCAATTTCCCGCAATCCAGGTTCCTCGCCCAGCGCAGAACGGAAAATCGTAATAATAACCAGGAAGATACTTTTAATGCAGTACAATTGATTGCAACCATCAGCAGCAACGACTTAGTGACTGGTTGTAGAGAAATACGCGTAAATAGTACTAATTCAATGGTAAAAACGGTGTCCCGAGAGCAAAAAATAATAAACCGGGTACCAGACGTTCCCTGAGGGGGTCCCGTCTTGGCGCGTACGCAGGGCTAACCCCGAATAGGTAACGTCGCGTGAAAACCAGACTACCCTGAGATGACACCTTGGCCTGCGACAGAACATCAAAGCCCATAGTAATTTACTAGCAAGTCAATGCAACCACGCTCTATTGCGGCCACAACGTTTTTGAAGCTTCTTTTTCTACTGCAATTGCCTATACTAACAGAATTTTTAGTGTTGCAGTTTTTCCCGCTGTCCAAATGTACCCGCGCGATGCCTGGCAGCCGCTTGCAGCCAACCGTTCTCCATTCCTTTGAGTGTATCATTTCCTTTGGCATGTTTTGTTGATTGCACGCGGCAAACTCCCAAGCTATTCCAGTAATGTTCAAGTATCTGGAATGTCTCAATGAGGGTCACCGGCTAGTTGAGTAGATTACATTGATGCAGGGATGTGAAGCCAAGGGGTGACGCAATGAAGGACATAGATTGATGGATGGAACCCAGTGGCAGCGTCTTCCGAAGTTCTATCGTGGCGCCATCAGACCAGTAATACGTAGCAGGTTCCAGAGCACACTATCAAGGATCAATCCCTCGAGCCATCTAACTAGGCCGCCTCAATTTACATGGCCCTCGCTAGCGCAGCACAAATTCATGCGAGCAGGCTACAGTGAGAGGCCTTGATTCGGGATTGGACACACAAAATAAGGGATGCGTCGATGAGGCAGACTTCGATACAATCTAGCTAGGATGATAAGAGCTCGAGACTGCGTGCTGACACGTCCTATCAACAAGTCTGCGGGGGCATCCTCGCCAGGAGTTCATGCTGTAGCCTGTCGTATGGACTAGGGAGAGTTGAAGTCGGGTTGCGCCAATCGCGAGTCTGCCTACGAAGCTCCTCGCATGAAACCTTGCCACGCTGCTAGGCGAGAATCAGGATAGCTCGAGGCCGCTCAATGAGTCCTTTCGGCAAGTCCGCGAGGGCTTTTCCGCCCAGGCTTCATGCTGGAGGCTATAGCATAGGCGAGCTGCGTGGCGACCATTCATACGAGCAGGCTGCGAAGAAGAATCAGTTTGCAATTGGCCATGCAGGGAAAATCAGTGCATATGGCCCACAATAGAGTTCAGACTGGGTTAGGTTACGTCTCATCCAGTCAGACAGATGCGGAATACGAAGGATGTTTCTGTCGGCCACAACGTTAGTTGACGTTTGACGCAAGGTGGTCAGCGGGGACACGATAACAAGTGGCCTAGGACCGCTGATACGAAAATTCATGCAAATTGGTCAGGTTCGTGACGCAGGGAGAGCAATTGCAGCGCGGCCAAGTGATTTCTCTTGAAGCTGGGTCTCACTGGGGAGAAGTTGAAGCGTTTTTCTTGCTGATAGCAGTAAACTAAAGCATAACTGCAGCGAAATTCATGGACTTTATAATGTTTGATGATATTGTGATGTTGACCCGGAAGAATCATTGATGAAGTGGTGAGTAAAACAGAGGTTGGTGACGATCTAGACTGTTAGCCTATTAAGGGTAGCTTGTCGATATAGCAAGGATTACACTATAATGTAGTGAAGTCACTGGAAATCATTCCGCATGTGTGAAGGCAATTTTCTTGAGTGGGACAACGCATATTTGAGAGCGATCCCATATGGTGCGAGAGCATGTGGGGCGGCGTAGCTAAAGATGAAGAAGAACTTTCTTCCAAGTAGTATTGGAAAGAAACAGCAGTGACCAAAATTAGGTTTACTACGTCGACCCTTTGTTGAAATGACTATAATCATGTCGATGCAGAACCAGGAGTGGTAGTCGGAGGCAGGCGGTTACGGAAATGTGTTAATTAGGACTAGCGCATTGCGCTTGCTTGGCGTTTCCCTCAGCTGCCTGCGGACTCGCATTCTGACTCCCACACTAGCAAACCCTCCATTACAACCGCTCCCGCTTTCGCTGACCTAAACAGAGTGAGTACGAGACGCAAGTGATGTGCATAGATTCTTTACGGTATCTACGCTGGGCGAGCACATTGAGAACTCGCTGGCGGTCTGGACCATGCGGAACCGAAATTTCTTGGGATGACATTGTGCTTCTCGTTATGTTAATCGTTATGTTAATCTGCGAAGCTGAAATTCAAGTAAGCGCATCAAAATCATTATGTGAAATGATGAAACGGCTAGATTTTAAACTTCAACTCCGTGCTTGTTAAACGCACCTTTCCCCTTTGGGTTAAGCATAACGTTATGACTAGCAGGCGGATACAGTGTTGATTGATGGTTGAGGGATCATCGGGCGCTTGGGCCCGTTTTTCAGCCCCGCACCGATGATTGGAAACGGAATTGTGGGACAAAACAAAGCCCAGTATTTTTGGCTGGGCATTCTAGAGTATACCCCTGTTAAAAATACACCTGCCTTGGATAGCAGCGCATGCGAGAGGCTGCCGTCGATCATACATTTGCAGATCAATTTCCTCTCATCTCTCATGGGTAGCTAGCTATCTCATGATCTGAGCATGGACTGGGGGGTGGGGGGTGGCTCTCGAAGGACTCTGGCGCGTTCGGGCGTCAACATTGATGTACTGACTTGAGTATGGGGTGGTCGAAGGGAGATGTACGTGGCGGTTGCGCGTTTCGATTCTGACGAGTCGTCTCGGGATGGACAATCATCGGGTCCGTCGGGGCGCCAGCGCCTGACTTGGAACGAGCGCGGCGTTTCAACTGACCCTAGATCTTACTCCCTAATCTACTGTCCTTCACAGCTTATGAGCTCAGCAGGCAATGAGGCATTGAGGGGAAGACTCACGGTGTGCTCTTTGGTTCTTCCGGTCTTGAACCTTCCTGCACTGCTTGCTGGCCTTGGCCGACCCTGTTCGCCTCGCCCCCGCCCAAGGCTGAAGAAAGGGGGGTAACAGAGTATTTCATTATCCTAAGTGAGTGTACATCCAGTTCTATGTGGTATGTAATTAGTGAAGAAATTAAACCGACCGGGCTTGGTCTTTGGAATCGAAATGTGTCATGCGCTAAACAACGTCGATCAACATGAGCTAGACAGGGGCACGCACCATTTCGCTAGGCTGAAAGAATAGAAAATTGTTATCGAGCGGAGTTAAAATAAGCCTCAAACCGGAGATGTGTCATCACAGCTAGTTGTGAATCTGTGATGGGAACGGTGAATGGTAGTACACAAGATCATATTGATTGATTGGCGTTAACTCACGGATTTACCCCAATCGCCGGGAAATAGTATGGCCCAAAGTAAGACCTGGACTAAGATTGACGTGGGATGATAATGACATCGTTCCGCATGGAATGTAAATAGGTGGTGTATCCAACGTTATAAGCAATCATTGCCAGCTCTTTCCAGTATCCCACTGTCTTCAACTTCTACTCAACTTTACAAACAAATATAACGACTTGCTTCATCATGGCCTCCACTTCTTCCCCAACAAATCTCAGAGAACGTATCGAGACTACAGCGCGAGCCTTCTTGTCAGCATTCGAAGAGGGCGGAGCCCAGGAAAATGCCTCCCTCATCAACCGCGACGTTACAGCGGACTGCATCCGGAACATGCTTCCCGCGTCCGTGCCCCAGGCCTTTGGTCTACTGGCAGACTTTTCCTTCGACACAACGCAATTTCAGGAGACGTTTGCGAAGGATATCAAGGTGTTGAAGTTCAAAAACAACATTATGGCGAACTTGGTCATCGATACTGAGGCCCACCGGGCCGCTTTCACGTCGATCGCAGAAGTGCACCCTAAAAGCGGAGAGTGGTACTCCGCCGAGCAAGCTTGGGTATTGTACTTCAACAATGACGGCTCCAAAGTCAAGAAAGTGGTTGAGTTCTGCGACAAGGACGTTATCTTGAAGATGGCAAACACAGCTGCCTAGTTCTAGTCTGCAGCGTACAGAGTTCGAGGGAAATCTAGACAGGTTTTTGTTCAATATAAACCCAAGATATACGTTTTACCTCTACTGAGAGAAATTTCTGCTGCTGCTGTTGTCCTATTCTGCATCTCGTCTGTGTGGAGGAAGTCATAAGGGCTTCTTGGAATTCGGCATTTGGGGTCCAACGATCCTCCCGTCTTCTAGTAGGATGCGGTAGTTAGTGTTCCCCTCATAGCCTAATAATATGCATGGTCTTGTTCGTGGCTTAGTAAACCATTAGGGAGAACCCCACTACAACACCAGCACTTAGAGTCCAAAAAAAGGGAATAAAAATTCGGGACTATATACTTTCAATGCACTCTTTTCACTTCCTACAACTAGAATAGTTTAATCTTGCTTCGTTGTTGCGTTGTAGTGCATCAAAGTTGGGGTGGTTTTGGCTGCAGGAAGGGCGCTATACCACTCTGGATTTCGACGATAAACTAAGCCTAATTCAGATTTCGACGACACCCTAAGCCCAATCTAGATTTTAACGACACCACTAAGCCTGATTCTACACTAGCAGTGCGATTATACTCCCATATGAATTTGCACAAAAGTGTATTATACGCGCAATTTCTGCAGCTATTATATGTGTAGTTGAGGGTGGTAAGGTTGAACAAACATATATAAAAAAACCTAGGTTAGCAAGGCAAGATTCTGCACTTTACTGCTATCTTGGTATTTCGAACCGCATCACGGATGAAATGGGTCGAGCGGCATAAAACTGCTTAGGGGGCGCTCACAGCTGCTCACAAGGTGCTTACACTAGTCTAGCCATGCCCTATGGGGGGCTACGGCAAATTCTACCTTTTTGTTAGCGGCGCGCAAATGAGACACGAAAAAGGTAGACTTTCTCAGAGGTCTCTTAGGTGTGTAACTGGCGTGGGAGAGTTGGTGAGGGCTGGGTACACCCTTTTTTAATGCGCATAACAAAAAGGTAGAAACTCCCAGAGGTCCCTCCGCTATGAGCTGGTGTGGGAGCGTAGATTAGAGATGGCTTAAGCCGCTGACGTTTGATGCCGGAGAGAGTTCCGGTGTCACCCAGCAACCAAAAAAGCAACGAGTGTGTGGCTTGAATCCTGTTTACAAGCTTTGTACGTTCAACTAAAACTATATATATTACTTTGTGGGTTTATGTTCCTTTCGTACCCGTCTTAGCTATACTATCATCTTTCCAAATTAACCGTTGGTTTGCAATGTCAGCAATGGGTACCAACCGACCGAAAAAGCGAGGTCGGCCGGCCAAATATGCCTTTACAGACGAAAAGAAAGCCGCAAACGCGCAAAGGAGACGAACCCAGAGAAAGAACAAGGCTACAGGAGCGCAAGAGGTGCAGTTTCAGCAATGTTACTGTCAGATATAAGGAGAAGCTCAGAAGTACTGCATAGGAAAGAGCGATAAATAGTAGGACCGATAACTATTGCTAATCGACGGAACCTCCGGAAGCAGAGGAGATATAGAAGAAAGCAGGAGATAGAACAAACAAGACAGAGACAATAATCATATTTTTGACCACCCAATCGATGATCTCGTTCAATTATAATCCCATAGCACCAGATAACGCATTTTATCTGACAACCTTACTATCTTAAGCTAGTTCTTTTTAGTTATAATAAGGAGATAGGGCTTATAATAATAAAAATAGAAAGTAGTATAGTAAGCATATAGAATTATATAGAATACTATTATAGTTTATAGACTTTATAGTAGATTAGCGTATATAAGCATAGGGTGGCAAATGGGTATAGGTTGGGGTTGGGTTGGGTTTGATTACATAAGACCCGTACCCAACCCAGCTCTATACCCATTCTTACACGCTAGTAATGGGTATAGGTTGAGGTTACTGTGAATGGGTTGAGGTTAGGGCTAGGGTTATTAGCCTAGTGTTATGGGCGAAGAGGCCTAGCTAACGAGTGTGCATTTGTCCTATACTACAGAAGGAGAAAGATAGAGAAGAGGTTTGTCAGATACAAGATGGGTGCCCGGAAAAAGTATGCTGTTAGATCTATAGCACAGCAGCGAGCGTACGCGATACTGCATTGTAGCACATAGCTCGGGTGTAACCACTTGGCACACACACTACATAAAAAGGACAAAAAAAAATAGAAAAGAACTCGGACAGCATCAATACAATGAAATAAAAACCCATCAACATACCTCATCGCATTTGAGCATTCTATCTGACAAGGTTACAGGTATCCTTAGAGGATATATATATATGTTCGTACGTGTAAAGAGGAACGTGCTCCTCTAGCTACTAACTTGTACGAGCTTATAAGAAAGGGGGCAGAGGAGATTAAGGAGTTCCTTCCCCGTGCGATAGTAGCGAAGCCTCTCCTGCTCAAAGGGCGCAGCCCATTACACCTAGGGTACGTCTGGGGCTGACTAATCACGTCTTTTTTATATTAGGTCTAAAACTAACTAATATGTATCTAAAATAGCTAGTTATGTTACTAATTATAGTAAATTATTATTATTACTAAGCAACCCTAGTGGGTACCCATAACCAAACCTAAACCTATACGTGCATAACCTTAGCCTTAACCCAACCTAGAGTCCGTGCGACCCAACCAAAACCTATACCCTTGGTCCGTGCGACCCAACCCTAACCCCAACCCACTCATCTATAACCCTATACCCAACCTATACCCATAGCGGGTACCTGTAACCCATTTGCCACCCTAGTCACATGTCAATCTCCAAGTTGCGAGATCCTAGATGGTAGCACAAACTCTCGGGTGTAACCACTTGGCAGAGGGACACAAAAAGGCAGAAAATAGAGAACACACAATGAATCACGTTCATCATCAAAAATTCATCAAAGATCAAGCCAAATAGTCCTTGAATCTGACAATACTCTTTCCAGGCACGCACCTTGTACTTGACAATCTGACAATTCTATGTGTTTGTTTCTCTTTAGTTTTCTATTTTTAGGAGGTATATTATAATAGTACTTAGTAGTAATGCTAATAGTAAGTACAGTAGTTATTTGTACTAGTATTACAGTCACATGAATAAAGTTTCTTCCGCCAGCGCACGAGCCAGCCTCACATGCATTTGTACGCAAAACTTCAACACCACGTATCTCAGCCAAAATATAATATAATTGAATTATTTTTGAAGCAGGAGTTGCACACGCAGTCAGTATTTAGTTTGCCAACCTCGCGCTTGTCTGCATGCAGCAATTCGTCGTGGCATACTCAAGATGAGGCGGCGGATGAGCCTCGCTGGTATGCGATGCCAGCACTCTTTCAATGCACTGCAAAAGCTATCCCACTCTTCCTCCGCGGCGCTATAATTGTTATACTGAGGATAGAATTTATACATGCGCTTCTTGAGATGCCACCAGAGGTGCTCAATTGGGTTGAGGTCAGGTGAGTACGCTGGCCAGTTGATGGTGGTGATGTGGTGCTCACGGAGGAACTCACGCGTCACTGCAGCTGTATGGATGCGCGCGTTATCCTGCATAAATAGCTGTGTACGACGCCAATAAGGTAGAAGGCCCTTTGTCAAGGCTTGAATGTAACTTTGGGCGGAGTAGCCACCTTTTAGAGCATTGAAATCGCGCTCCATTATGACAAGCTTACTTCTCCGTGCTTGCCCACGTTCATTCAACCATATTGACGCCCACACCATCTGTGCTGGTTTCCTGCTAGTACTGCGGGTTTCTAGCATCCTTAGCTTCCATTTCTCCCATGGGTAGCGGAAAGCCCACTCTTGATTTTGGCCTGAGCCCTTCTGAACTGAGCACTCATCTGAGAACTTGAGCGTGCACCGATGCCACGGGAAGTGCGAGTACTCCCTACAGAACTTGAGGCGCCTTAACGCATGCGCGCGGTTGAGCTTAGGACGTATTTTACAGCGAGATTTAGTGAGGCCTTGTCCTTTAAGATACTTGTATAATGTGCGCGAGCAAGGTGGCTTCGTTGAGGTGCCATCTGGATTCACAACCACTGCTGCTTCAGCAAGCTCTTTGTACTCAATTTTTGGCTGCGCGCGTACTTTGCGATAGATGAGCTTTTTCTGATGAAGCGATAGTATAGGTGGTCTGCCGCTGCGAGGTTTGTCTGCTACTGTACCAGTTTGGTGATATTTTTTCCTGAGGTCGCGTATGCAGCGTTGAGTGCGGCCAAACGCGTCAGCAACTTCAGCGACCGTAGCACCAGCATCCAACCTCCCAATAATCTGATTCCGCTGCTGGACTGTTAAATTAGGCCCTCTGCGCGTATTTTGGTCTATTTCTTGAAGAATTCGGCGTTGTGGTGGCATAGTTATGATACTGCAAAGTCGAGGTGTTGATGTTGAGGGGTACGCGTCGCGCTAACGCGGAAGAAACTTTGTTACTAGTACCGTAGTAGGTATTTTCGAGAGAGGTATTCGGGATCCGACTCGACCCTCAGTCTATTTCTTCGCATCCTGATTCGCTCGGTTTCAGCCTGCAGCTCGCCTCATCAATGGTCATGCTCTAATATTCACCCTCGGCGTAGCTTTTATACTCCCTTTATGCTGTATCTTAAACTAGTTTTGGCAATACTATTATAGGGCATGTGAGTGCCCAAGGAACATAATGAAGTCTTCAAAATATTCAATAAAATAGCCATTTGTGAGGATTTTAGACTATCTAGAACAGCAGTGGCCGAAGCAAAAAGGGGGAGATTGGATTCCAGCCCCTCAGATTGTCGCGATATAAAATAGTTCAATGTCTAGCATCAAAGGCGCTCCTAAAGTACGCACTCTATTACCTTAGCTCGTCTACGATTTATGCATCATAGTTCTCTTAAATAATAATCTCTTTATGCTGGTCATCTGTCTTGGCAGTCCAGAGAGCCTTCTTGTCGAGGCCGAAACGCGAGTCTTGCATTAGCGTCTTCCTCCTAATCATTCCTTCTTGCTGCACAGAACAGCTCTAAATCAACTTTGCACGGACTAAACCTCCTGCCAACCAGGTTTATGCACTCTGCATCGTCTGCCACAGAACCGCTTCATTCTTCTCGGAGACCGGCCGAAATCCAGCAACGTCCTCGAAGATTAGAAGTAATCCTCTGTCGCAAGCCAGGATCATCTGTATTGCTAAGGTTGCTGTGCGCTTCTTGTTTTGAATAGCCAGGCTAGGACGCAACCAAGAACAATACACTCACTGCATAAAGCCTTCACTCAAGCACCCAAAAGGTGCGGCGTAGTCAACTGTAAGAGCCTCGTGTCCCAACAGGTTCAATGTCCACACCGACCACAGCAATGCACCAACATTCCTCAACGCAACAGCGCTACAGCCAATGTAGTCGATAAAGGCGGTTGCACAAACGAGATGTTCGGAGATAAAATTACCGATGCGGACGACAATTATCAATCAAAGAGCTGAGAAAGAGCCAGCCAAGCGACGGCGACAAGGATGGCCATGCACCAGGAAAGAATGCTTATGGTACGGAGAAAGGTGTGCCAAATCTCTAGGAAGTTTTACAAGCGTGAGGCATGAACGGGGGAGAACTGGTATTGCCACGGCCGCACTTCTGGACCAATTATCTCTTGTAGATGTGTTAGTCTTTTCTTTCAAAGGAAAAGGTGGGGCATTTCGTATTCTCGCTCATTCGTGATTCACCATTGTATTGGAACAGCATGGATTGGTTTACTTTTGGAGGTCGGACCGAACCGGCCTTGGTAAGGGAAATGAGTACAAAGCGGGGAAATATGACTCATTTTCATTCTCTTGGAACCCACAATTCTTTCGTCCGTGGTTATATAAGAGTATGTGTTCAGAGCTCAGAATTGTTCATCTCGACGCAAGTTTTCAAACCGGCCCTATCCCACCAGCTTTCTACACAATTTTCAACATTTTCCTCTAAACAGGTTTTGTCTTCATAATCATGGCCTTCAACCGTATCGCTGTGTACGGTCACCGTGGATTCGTTGGTTCTCGAGTTGTTGCTGCTCTAATTGCCTCGGGAGCTCCAATTACTGTTTTGCATCGCTCAAGCTCCGACACTTCTAATATCCCCGACCATGTGAAAACAGTAGAAGTAGACGTTCTTGATGAAGACGCTTTGGTTGGTGCCTTGCAAGACATAGACATCGTCATGTCAGTCAAAGCTACTCCGCATCTATACTTTTTCGAACGTAGGCTGATGGATTTCTTAGTTCCCTTGTCGGAGACGAGGGTACCGACCGGCAGTATGGCTTTGTGAAAGCTATTCCTAGGACTAATGTCCAGCTTTTCTCCCCTTCAGACTTTTGTCTTCGATACTGCGAGCAGGGCCAGCGAATGCCCTGCATGAAGGCGAAAGCGAACGTTGAGCAGGCTTCTAAAGATGCTGGAATTCCAACCACCGTTGTCCATGCAGGAAATTTTGCTGAGTTCACCTTGAACACAACGTCAGTCATCAACAGATTAATCACGATATCCATTGGTGACTGACCTTCGCAAATTATAGGGCGGTGGGTGTTGACTTGCAGAACAACGTCATGGTCTACATCGGCAACTCCGCTAACGAAAGAGTTACTATGTGGTGCGTAGCGTTCAAATTCGAAGACCTCTTATAATTTAAATTACATGCTTGGTATTGTTATACTGATTCCTGGTAGTACCAAGAATTACGTAGCAGCTGCATACGTCGACATATTTACCACCAGACCTATATCCGAGATACAGAATCGGACCATCACCTTGTCAGAGCTTGCACCGACAGGTTTGGAAATTGCTGCGATCATGAAAGAGAAGAATGGCAGGGACCCCTCTGTTGAGACACGAAGCTTGGAGGACGTCAACCGAACGATCGAGGACTTTATCAGTAAGGAGAGTAATCTCGCTGTTCCGTCCTACTGCCGCAAGATGTGGGGATCAGGAGAAATGATGAAGATGCTTCCTCAGGATTTGTGGGAGGTTGAGGGTTATAAGAAAGCAACTCTAAAGAGCCTTGTTATAGAAGGAGAATTGGAAAGCTACAGAGCTTTACCTCCTTTCATTGTAGACTATCTTAAGACGCTGTAAGACATAGGCTAGTACAGACTTGTCGGCAATTCAATATTGATTGATAAGGGTGATATTGATATTGAATTGATATCCAGACCCAAGATTAATATTAAATTAATAATATTGCTAAGAATCACCCGATTGGGACTAGCATATAGAATCTATAGTGTTTCAGACACTTTAGGCACCTATAGTCTAGAAAGCCTATTGTTATCGCTTTCTACTTTAGCTGTAATATTACTAGGATCTTCTGCCAGTATGTAGAGTGTCTGGATAAGCCTGTTCTTATTCTAATTACCCAGAACCTCTGTCATCTCCACAATCTATGCTCCTAGCCTAGCTCTGTCCTATAAGATAGTTCTCTGTACGCCTAAGAAGACGCGCTTAGCTTCATTAGACATTGGAGGAATAGAAAGGATATCTATCGCTATTTGATAAAGCTGAGGGTATTCTAGTTACTACTCCTTTTTACACTACTACTCTGAAGGAGAGCAAGTAATCTTACAAGGCTTTACGTTTATAAATTTCTTAAATTTATCCTCCTCTTCTTCCTCTTCTATAACGTTAAGCTCCGCCGTAAGCCTCTTAAATTTTAAGAGTTCTTATTATAAATTATCTGCCTTCTTCTGCGACTTTAGAAGAGGCAGATCCTTATAATTTACCTAAATCTCTCTTATAGTAGTAAAGGCTAGTTCTCTCTAGGAGGATACCTAATTAATATTAATATACTTAAGGCGGCGTTAGGGATAGAGGAGGAGGGCTATAGTATAGGCAGGCGCTTTATTAGAGGATTTATAATACTTATTAAGGATATACTACCTTATATTAATAGAGTTAACTATATAGGAGTTATTTTTATATTAAATCTACTTAAGATTAGCAGTATAAATAAGTTTTTTATTAGTAACATACCTTTACTTCCTTATAGTGTTTAAAGAGGATATCTATTGTCTAGAGAGCTTAGTTAAGCAATAACTAGTTAGCTTCCTGTGTAAGTATTGCTTAATTAAATAGCTGTAAGAATTTAAGAGTTATTGTAAGAGTCTCTTAATCTTCCGCAGAAAGAACAGCGCTACTAAGGGCTCTATAATGCTTTTAACAGAACTTATTTAAAGTATCCTGCTTCTTAACAGCTAATATAATTAACTTGTACTAGGAGTTCTAGCGTGTCGCGTTATCAATGCCTAGAAGCTTCTTAGTAAGTGCCTCCTACTTATTAGTTAATATAGTAGAGGAGCGAATATAGACAGCGATACTATTGTCAGATTGTCAAATACAAGGAAAGAGCGATAAATAGTAGGACTAATAACTAGTGCGATCTACGGAACCTCCGGAAGCAGAGGAGCTATAGAAGAAAGCAGCAGACAGAACACAATTAATCGAATCTAATTTTTCTGACTAAAAACATTTATTAAATTCTAACAATTAAGAGTCTTACTGACCCTATAGCGAGCGAGGACTATATCTTACGCAAATATTACTAGCGTACGCGACGCTACGATAATCCTTACTAACTACATAAACTACACGCTATAGTTACTATAACTAAAAGTAAAAGCAGAGTTCTACGACGTATAGGCAATCGCAGACCCTAATAGAACTAGAGAACCTTTACTAGAACTGATCCCTCTAGTCCTACTACGATTAGCTGACTACGTACCAGCTGTAATCTAACAACTAGCACCCAGCGCGCTGTCAAACTCTTAAGGTAACTAGGTTGGATTATCAAGCTAGATATTGAGATTAAACCCGTCCCGAACTGATGCAACTCCAGCTACACTAATAAAACTATTAGACTTATCACCTAAAAGCTAGGAAATATATAAGGCTGATTAAGATAACTACAAGGTATAACTTGAAGCCTACAAGATTAACGAGAAGAAATACGACAGAGAACGGGCTAACTATTAGTTACTTGCAACACACATTCAGAGCACTGTATCAGCGCACATTCAGCGCAACTGCTGCCTTCCTGGTACTACAATTCGCTAATAGATTGTTGATATCTAAAGGACAGTAGGAATTAACCCACTTGAAGAACGCTAACGAGCACGAACAAGATATTACAATGCATTGAAGCTAATAAGGACCCCAGTAAACTAGGATATCTAGCTTACTAAATATAATTAAGCAGTAACTAACGCTGAGACTAAAGGAGTCGCGGAGGTACAACATAATAACGATATTATAGAAGATTTCTTGTCGGCAGTAGAAATAGTAGCACCTATGTGGGTAACTGCCTTCTCTAGCTAGGTAGCTAGAGGTGACCTAGACTATAATAGAAAAGAAATAATAAAACTCTTCTAGGAATATATAAGCCGCTCCTACCTATAAAAGGGTAAGCAGAAGAGCGCTTTCGCTGCTAGAGACGCTGCATACCCCGCTGGCGGTAAATCTAACTAGGGCGCATAGAGGGACGCCTCTAGTATAGCTGAAGAAGCATTATTAGCCTTATAGGGCAAGAACTATAGTAGAATCTAGAGAAAACGCAAATTTAGGTAAAGCAGTACTAGATCTAAGTATTCCTCTCTAGAGGATACGGCGGCAGTTAAAGGCATAATATGCTATGCTTGTGAACAGCGCTATAATCTTTTTAATTGTTTCTATCTAAACGAAGATAAAGTACTTGCGTGGTTTACACTAGATTTAAGGATAGCTAAACTCGTTAAGTACAAAAGAAAGTATAACCTAGAGCTAATTAAATTATTAGACTTAAAGCGCCAACAATCTAAGACGCCGCTAATTAAGAATTCGCACATACTAACCCCTGAAGTTATAAAAGATTGACTAGAAGGAAGAGTTATATTAATAATTAAAGCCGCGTATACCGCGTTAGAGTTCTTAATTAAGAACTAATTGTATCTGCTAAAGAATGCATTTATCCTTAATTCGGGCGCGACTATACACATCTGTAATATAGCGCAACGCCTAACTTACCTCTGTCTACCTACCCCTAGTGACTGCGTGTGGGCAGGCGATGCGTAAATATAGATTAAAGGGTATAGCACTGTATATATTAAAGTTAAGTTACTATATAGTATAGAGATACTCTAATTAGAGAACGTTACCTTCTGCCTAGAAATTCTATGTAACCTTGTCTCGTTTAGACTACTTAGACAGTAAGGAATTTAGTAGGATAATAAGAATAAACCTACAACGTTAAAGAGATGGGACAACTTAATTATTGTATACCTGACGGAAGCACATGACTAATAGGTACTCGAGCAATTAGATGCAAACGATAGTGCTTTTCACACCTGATTTAACTCTTGAACTAAGCGGGCGCTGTAAAGAGTAAGTGCAATACTATAGTATAAGCGCCTAGGATATCTAGGGCCCGCAGTAATTAAACACCTCGTCTAACAATCTAAGGGGGTGCGTATTAAAGGCGTTACTACAGTTGAGTGTGACGCATGTAGGAGAGCTAAATTAAAGCGCAGGATCTGCAGAGAACCCTGACTGAGCGAAGAAGGACTAGGAGAATAAATTATAATTGACTTTTATGACTACGAAGTTGGGAGCTACTTAAAGGAAAAGAGCTAAATGCTTATTACTGACTGATTCTTAGCATATAACTAGGACTTCTACTTCGCTGATAACAGACTAGCATAATCTATTATTTAATTACTAAATAATTTTACTTACTTCCTATATACGCAGTTTAATATTTCTGTAAAAGTAATTAAGGCGGATAACGAGATAGTGACCGTTAAGCTAGAAGTTAAGAGATAGTGCACGTCTAAAGGCATAAAGGTAGAGCCTTCTACTCCTAATACCTAATTATAGAATAGCGGAAGAGAACGCTTAGGGGGTGTAATAAAAGAAAAGGCACGTACAATACGGCTAGATGCTAATCTTCCCTAGGAACTATAGCTAGAAATTATAAGAGCGGTAGTATATCTGTATAATAGAACGCCGAACTACTTAAACTACTAGAAAAGCCTATACGAGGTATTCTTTACAAGGGTTGCTGCTATGAATGGTATCGTTACTAGGCTACAGAAACCAAACTAAGCTTATCTTAAAGCATATGGCTGCAAGGTATTTGTAATAACTAACGATACCTACTAAGGAAAGTCGCGACTATAACGCTTAGATCCAAAAGCCTAGATTAGCTATCTTATTAGCTATTAATCTACAAACATCTACTAAGTTTAGATCCTGTTACTAGCTAAAGTTATTAGCATAAGAGACGTAGTCTTTAATAAAAGCGTAGTGTTTAGCAGCAAAACAGAAGATCTTATAGATAACCTTATACATAATACCCTGCAGGAGATTGCAACGTAGGTAAAAACGATTAAACTACCTACGCCACCGCGACAGAGACAGCCTAAGACTAGGTTATTCTACGAAGACGATATAATAATAGGAGAGAGTTTAAGCCTACAAGGTTAAAAGTTAAGAGATTGCTAAAGTAGAAAAGTAATAGACTTATACCTAACGCCGCTAGACACTCTACTACCTGTAGCTCTCCTTAGCTAGGCGTAGACTAACAAACTTAAAGGTAATAGCACGACGATATAAGGCTTGTTAAAAACAGAACTATAGCTAGTAGTATTTATAGCCGGCACTTAAGCAGGGCACGTAGGGGAACACAAAGGCAAGCCTATTAATAAGGCACAGCTAAAGAGAATGCTAGCAAAGGGGGTGAAGCCTTACTAAAACTAATTGCCACCTCTGCTAACAACTTACCTAAAGCTTAAAGATTATCCTTTACACGAAATGTTTAAGGAAGCTAAACAAGAACACCTAAGGAGCTATAAACAAATAAAGTCCTGGGCTGAAGTGCTAATTACTCCTATTAAACAGAAAGGCTACTAAATATTAGACTGCATGTGGGTGTATACCTACAAATTAGATAAATACTATCGCCTTATTAAATGTAAAGCATAACTAGTTGTTCGTAGTAATTAGTAACAAAACATTACGTTATAAGACACATACGCAGCTACTTTAGCTAGCAGGTCTTTTCGAATGCTTATAGTAATCGCTGCCAAGTTTAACCTTAAACTTAAACAGTACAACGTTACTAACGCATTCGTGCATGTAACTATAGATAGAGAAATCTATATAAGAATACTACGAGGATACTAGAAGCCTAGAACAATTCTTAAGCTTAAAAAGGCACTTTACAGTCTTTAAATTTCACCGCTCCTATAGTAGAAAGAATTCGTCTTAACCCTTACTAAACTAGGCTTTAAATAAGTGCTATATAAGGCCTGCTGCATAATTAAGGATAGCATTATTATCTTCTTTTATATTAATAATATTATCTTAGCCTACTACTAGAAGAAGGAGGTAGAAGCTTAATAAGCTATTAAGGCTCTTTAAGAAAGATACACCTTTACAGGTGGAGAAGACCTGTAATAGTTCCTCGGTGTTAAAGTTATTAGAGACCGAGAATAATAATTAATTTAACTCTTCTAGTTAGCCTATGCTAACAAAATTAGCAGACTTACAGATAGGAAAGATGTCCGACATAATACCCTAATAGCAAGCGTTAAACTCTAGCTACGCGAGGGATTAGTATTACTAGTAGAAGTTAATAAATACTAGCGTAAGATTGGTTCTTTACTATTTACCGCCGTTACAACACGACTAGATATCGCCTTCGCAACATCGCACCTTATACGCTTCCTCGTTAACCCTAGCACGGAGTATTAGGAGGCTGCTGACAGAGTCCTGCTATACCTTGCAGCGATAAAATTAAGAGCACTCTAATTAGGAGGAGGCGACAAGCTTAAAGTAGCCAGCGACGCATCATTTGCCGATAATACAGTTGATAGAAAGAGTTCGCAAGGTTATATGATTAAGCTATTTAGTGGTCTTATTACTTAGAGAGTAAGTAAACAGGACACGGTTACTACGTTAACGACTAAAGCAGAACTGCTAGCACTCTCCTAAGTAGCAAAGGAAGCTATCTTTACCTCGCGACTTCTTAAGGAGCTCTAGATATTATTACTAGAGTCAACTATTATAATTTAATGCGACAATATATAGATAATTTAACTTGTTACGGAAGAGATTGTAAAACTTTAAACTAAACTTTAATATGTAGACATCTATAACTACTAGCTACGATAAGAAGTATTACTTAGACAAATTTAAGTTAAATACGTAGAGTTATCGTAAATACTAGCAGATAGACTTACTAAAGCGCTGCCCTTAAACAAATAGGAGAACTTTCTTAATTAATTAGGACTAGTAAATAAGAAACTAGCCTTAGTAAAAGAGTTAAAACTCGAAGACATATAGACTTAAATAGAGGATCTAATAATCGCATAAGATATAGGTTTGCGTTAGCTTAGAAGATTACTCTAAGCTGAGGGGGTGTGTTAGATTGTTAAATACAAGGAAAGAGCGATAAATAGTAGGACTAATAACTAGTGCGATCTACGGAACCTCCGGAAGCAGAGGAGCTATAGAAGAAAGCAGCAGACAGAACATAATTAATTGAATCTAATTTTTCTGACTAAAAACATTTATTAAATTCTGACAACTATAGAGGCTCCTAAGCGCTCCATTAGACTGCCACCTAGCCTCGTTAAGGAGTCGCATTCTTTTACCTTTCTTATTGCCTCTCTTCTTACGAAGCTGCTCTTATAATACTTTAACTACAGTAATATCTAACTCCTCTTTTACAGCCTTAATAGCAGCCTTAAGGGCTTCTACTATAGTTACAAAGAGGAAGGTATTAAGAGATAGATTAATTATATAACTGCTGCATTAAATCCGCCTCTTTTTTACATTAAATTCTACCCTAATTTTTATAAGAGCATTTGTAATAGCCCTATAATAAGTATCGTTACTAGAAGTATTATCCCTAATAATATAGCCTATCTTCTCCGTAACCTTATAGGCTTATATTATCTTAAGAATATGCCTTACTATTATCTTGCTGCTGTAAGAGAAGCAACACTATAGGAGGGAGAGGAGAGCTTTGCGGAGGGTGTAGTCGTGTCTAACGAATTACGCGCAGATACTAAGGAATAATTTCTAATTTACTAATAACTAGAGATTAATAGAGTAGTAGATTTAAGACTTTGCCCTGTATAGGCGCTTCTTAATAGTAGCGTAGTGTGTTTTAAAGCTTCGCTTAATGTAGATAGGTATAGTAGTATGTAACTTAATAAGTAGGTTTTCGACCTCTAGATTAACTGCTATTAGGAGCGCTTAGTATTCTAGCTATTTAATACAGTTAAAAGGTAAGCGGCAGTAAGTAATAAGCTAGATTTATACCTTATAGAAGGCGTCTTTGTTAAGCGCCTTCGTAAGAACCTCCTCCACATCCTTAGTATTCTTCTCTACCTACTTCTTTACTAACATTTGAAGGGCTGCTTAGAGAGAGACTTGCTGTACTTTCTTTCCCTTCGGCTCTTTAACATTAATATAGACTTAATGTAGATTCGCTATATAAGTCCTAGCGTTAGTAGTAATAGCAGTAGCCTAGGGTTTCCTATAGCCGTTACAGTCCTTATAATACATTAGTAATTGCCCTAACTTATCGCGCATTGCCTTATTATTCTCTGGCTTCTGAAAGTGTGTCCATATATCAGCAGCACGCCTCTTTCTTAACTTTACGTCCTCACGGCTACGGTCAGGTCGATGTGGTTTGTTATTGAGGAAGCGCCATAGGCTAGGAGAGGCTCTGGAGGAAGGCGTAGTGGGTAGAGAGGGTGTGGATGAGGAGGAAGGAGGTCGGATAGGCCGACCTTGGGAGTTCTGGGAGGCCATAACGTTGTAGAATGGTTTATGGCGGTGGTTGTGGACAGACTTGCCAACAAGCAATTACTATCAACTTGATTGATTGAATTAATTGGTTAAACCAATCAATTCAAATTAACTCAGAGCTCCCGTGTTAACCAATCAAATCAAATTAAAGCTGTCAATTTGATTGAATTGATTGGTTAATTAGTTTAGTGTGTGCAGGTCTTTGAGGTTTTTGTGATAGGTGGGAAGCTGATCCCGTGATACTTTCTTGGTGTTGCAGGTAGCTTAAGATCTAGCCTAAACTTACTAATATACTAACTTATTTGGGCTATCTCCTATTGACGCGCCCTTTGTTAATGCTTAACAGCTATCTATACCAGCTGTATTGTCGCGTTTTTAAGCGTTTTATTGTCTAAGATGGCGCCTAAACGTTGTCTCTAATTAAGTGATTCAACGAGTAAACGTACTAGAGTTGCCGCGCGCGGTGCTGGCCCTTCTACATCGCTGCCTACATCAACGCCTACATCGCCTCCTACATCGCTGCGCTGATTACCTTGGAGAGCCTTGGCTGCCGTAAGCTAGGCCACCTGTTCGCACCTAGAGCTAACGTTTGAGTTGCAGTTTTTGGAGTCGCAGCCTGAGGCAGAGATCGCGCCGCCTGCTGAGGGCAGTGGCGCTGGCACTATAGCTATAACTGAGGATGGAGATAGCAATGAGATGATCTCTACGGTTGATGATTTTGAAGGCATCAAATGGGAGCGCCTGCGTGGATATATTAAGCCTCTAGCAACTCAGCGACGCAAGAAAAGCTGGATATTTAAGCATGGCTATCGCGTTGCTGAGCTTAAAGATCTATCTTAACTATAGTTTGTATGTAAGTACTACCATCTCTATAAGCGTATTAACGCTAGCCGCAGCGGTATGTTTAATGTTATAAAGGCTACTTTGTTAGCAGCGTCCTATCTTAAGCAGCGTACGCCTGGCTATAACCTTACAGAAGATGGCGTTCGCGAGCCTATAAGAGCTTCTAGGCAACGCTTATTACGGTAAGTATTTAAAGCTGGTGTTATAATAGATTAAGATGTTGCTAACGTAATAGGAAACTTTAACGTATAGTACTTCTGGCGCGCAGTTATCCTATGGCTTGTTGAGAATAATTACTTACTTTGTGAGTTGGAGACACTAGCTTTCTGCGAGATGATGACAGCTATTAACCCAGAAGCTAAGAGGTTGTTGTGGGCGAGTTGTACGAGCGCCGCTGCCTTTATAATAAGGCTGTTCCGGCACTTAAAGCCTTAAGTTGTTACAGCCCTATCTACTGCAATAAGTAAAATTTATATAAGCTTCGACGGCTGGACAACTAAAGGAGGCAAACGTGGCTTTTTTAGAGTGGTTGCCTACTTTGCTGATAACTCCGGCACTATACGAGACCTGCCTATTACTCTCCTACAGCTCGCGCGCGCCCATACAGGCGAAGTAATCGCTTAAGCTGTGACTTAAACGCTTAAAGCTTACAGTATAACTCGTAGTTAATTAGGCTACTTTGTACTTAATAACGCTAAGAATAACGACGCCGTAATCACTATAATTGCTAGTAACTATACCTTTAAGCTAGCGCACCGGCGCCTGCGCTGTAGCTGCCATACACTTAACCTTGTTAGATAAAAGCTTATGTTCGGCACTAACAAAGACGCCTACGAGAACGCTGAGGAGCACTATACTTAAGAGGAGCAGTACATGCAGGAGTAGCGTAAAAACGGGCCTTTAGGAGTGTTAATAGATGTAATTAACTATATTAAAACACTGCAATAATATAAACTCTTCTGCGAGTGCCAAGAGCGCGCAAATACTAGGCTCGCTGCTAACGAACGCACCTATATACTTGAGCCAGTTAAGCTAGTTGTCACTTGTTGGAACTTATATTGCGCAGCTTTTGCGCGCGCTATAAAGCTTTAAGCTGCGTTTAGTTTATACGCTGAGCACTACATTAGTAAGATTGCGACTGCTAATACTCTCGCTAAACGGCGCCACACTAAGCCACCAGATACTCTAAGTTGGATAAGATTAACTGGGCTATAAGCTACTGACTGGATCACAATTACAGAGTATTAAGACTGCTTAGAGCCGCTAAAGCTTGCTACTAAGCGCCTTGAAGGGCGCGGTAAAGCTAGCAAATTTGGCGCTATATATGAGATTATACTGGTGTTTGAATTCGTGTTAAAGCAACTTGAAGCGCGCAAAACCTATCTATCGCAGGTTAACTTTGCCTCCTATTGTGAGGCTCCTGAAGATCACCTCCTCGTTAATATAAACGCAGCTTGGAGTAAAGCTAACGACTATTACTTAAAGCTTGACGACTCACCTGCTTACTACGCCGCTACCTGCCTCCATCTATACTACAAGTACTACTGCGAGAATAGTTGGGTTGACGAACCTGATTAGCTTAACAGAGCTAGCCGAGGCTTCTAGCAGCTTTAGGCAGAGTATAAGCCTTACCGCCTACGCTCGCTACAAGCAATTGCAGTACGCACAAGCAGCATTAACGACGCGATCGCTGCGTTGATCTACTGCGGCGGCGCTCCAGAGGCTCCAGAAGATGAGTACGAGCAGTAGAGATTGAGAGAACCAGTATGGACGCAGGAAGAGAACGAGGCTGATGGTGACCTAGTTAAGTATTGGATTCGAATGAGGCTAAAATACCCTAATTTGGCGCAGTTTGCAATTAATATACTAACAATCCTAGTATTAAGCAGCGATTGTGAGCGCCTCTTTAGTGAGCTTGGCGATCTACTTAAGCCGAAACGACGTCGGATAGGTAGTGAACAACTCGCTGCTCTCTAACTAGTGAGATCTTGGGTAAAAGCTAGCTTCAAAACACCATACAGCAGCGATGAGATGGAGTTGACTGACGAGCAAATCGTCTAAGATTACCACATGGACGAGTGGGATTCTCTACTACTGTAATTTGTATAAGATATAATCTCTTGGCACCTCTTTCAAGTCAATCAAATTAATTAAATTAATCAACTTTATCCTAAATAGGCAATAATTAACTCACAATTAATCAGATAGCTCCAAAGTAACAATCAAATCAACTTTAGGCTTTAAGTTGATTTGATTTGCTTGTTGGCAAGTCTGGTTGTGGAGCATGCAGCAGAGAGATAAACCGGTAGATACCCTGGGATTTGCACGCAAAAGGTGCAAAAAAGGAAAACGCGAAAGGACGCGAAAGGGCGCGGAAGAACACCAAAAAAGGCGAAAAAAGGCGAAAAAAGCAAAAAGGTGGTGAGAAGTGGGTGTGCACGTGCCCTTATCAATACTTATCAATATTGAATTGATAACGATATCCTATATTGATATTGCCTACTTGGATGAATATTGATATTGATTGATAAGAACATTGATAAGCACATATTGCCGACAAGTCTGGGCTAGTATATGCTTTATTAGCTTGTATTTTGTGCTAAGGAACGTGCGCAGCGAAGTATAAGTTATTAGGCACCAAACCCTATCTAAAACATGGTTGTTTCTTCTCGCTCTTCTATACTTTAGAGTACCTGTTCTGCTAGCTATTATAAATTATTACACTAAGTGTACTAACGTACTCCACGGGCGAGTTGCTCAACGAGTGAGCCGCTCGATTTTTGGAATTCAGTGGTATTTTTGTGCTCAAACGGTCGCTCTTGACGCCAGTTGAATAGCCAGCACCCGGCCGCAGCAGCCCACTGCGTCTGACATGCCATGGCGACACCGTCGCCTCAGCAGCCCGCATGGCCAACCCCATTCCGCGAGCACGCTACACGCCTCAGCACCTATCTTCAGGACGCTCTGGCTTGTATCGATCGCACGCAAAGCCAGCTCGTGCCGGCAGACCTCGTCAAGGTCATCGTGCACGGCACGCTGACGTTCATACTGAAAGTGCAACACGCCCCCGACCTCAGCACCGTGTGCGACGCGCTTACCACCCTGCAAACCGAGGCTAAGGCGACCTCCGACAACGCTGCACGAATGCTCGATGCCGTCAAGCAGGAACTCAAAACAGACATCAAGAACACCGCCGATACCGTCCACGCAATCGCTACGAGTATACAACAAAACATGAGGAATGGAAAGGAAGCAAAGACTGCAGCCAAAGAGGCGGTAGAGGTAGGTAAAGCCAACCTGCAGATGGCAAGACAGATCAAAAATGCAGGACCACAAATAGGTGGCGCGCTCAGCTACGCTGCGATGGCAGCGAGGGGCGCGACGCTAGCAGGTACAGCGAATACACAAGTTCCTAGAATGCCTTCCATGCAGACGCAGCGTGAAGTCGTCGTGACCAACAGAGACCCCACTACAGTGCTCAGCCTACGGGCAATGAACCCGCGCAACCTCAACGCGCATGTAGAGCGCGCCATCGCGCAGAGTGGAAATGAAAACATAGCCAGCATCAAGGTGCTCTCTTCGAACCAGCTAAGAAGCGGTGACCTGAGCATTAGAACGGCCACCAGCAAGGAGATAGAAGCACTAAAGCAGTTCGCTGACGACTGGGTACACCATGTAGTAGCCTCAACAGCTGTAGTCCAACCGTTTTTGGAGATCCCAATGACCCAGTTTTGGGGCAGATCTTCGTCCTTATACCAGTTAGACAGGTGATTGCGGGCCTTGAAGATGACGAAGAGCGGAATAGCCCACCCTGTGGCATTAATGCCCTGGATGACCGTTGCCCACTCCCGATTGCCTGGCTAGACCTGCTTTGGTCGTCCTCGTTGACTTGAAGCTGTTACAACTGCTCCATTGGAAATCTGGCCCATCATGAAGCCTGTCTCGTCGAAGTTGTATGTGTCGTCATCCTGAATGCCATACTTGGCTTTGATATTGGCTACCAGGTTGAACCAGCCTGGTATAACCCCAGAAAATTCACAGAGGGCTCGCTTGTAGTCGTACTTGAGCAAGAATGATGTAGAAGTAGTCTCTGAGTAATATTACAGGCTGCTTTGCCCTGTGCAGCGCCAAAGTGGGCTGTTTTGGGCCATAATGGGGTGAGGTTTGGTGGGGTCTTGGCAAAAGTGATTCGCTCGTTGATTCTTTCGCCCGTGGGGTACATTACCTTTTATTAATATGAGTACCCTAATAATGTGGCACATGTGATGCAATTCTCAATAGACTTGAAACTATCTTTATTTTGAGTTGTCTCATCCTCTTCTACAGAGCACAACCTAGTCTTTATATCTGCGGTCTCAACTTCAGCTCTTCGGACTGGCCGACGGTTACCGAGGTTCACCCCGTAACGAAACACCCCGCGTAACGCAACACTTGAACACCAAAACTCACAACTAAATTGAGGCTATTGAGCCTCACACTATAGCTGTTTTTGCAGTTTTTTTTGGTGGAGCAATTTATAAGGCCTTAAACTATCTATAGCTACTGGTATTTGATTGGAAGTTTGATTTCGCGGCCGCCACGTGACTGAATAGGCGGTAGGCATGATGGAGCACCTGCAACCTTCTCACCACTACCAGGCCTCGCAACCTGCCTTTTTCTAGTAACAACCTTTGCAGCGGTTTTAAGGCTGTTCTTATTTCCTTTTTGGGACAATTTGAGAGCTTGTTTGAGTCGTTTTGCAGCCTTGCGAGCAGCCTGTCTGGCGGCCCGATCAGCTGCTTGCTCTGCCTTTTCCTTCTGCCTCAACAATCTGGCCTCAGCCCTAGCTACTCGCCTTGCTTGAACCATCTCAGCCTTGGCCTGCCTTCTCTCCTCACGATGCCTAGCTGCTTCAAGCTTTTGACGTTGCTGCTCCTCCTCCTCGCGAGCTCTAGCCTCCTGGCGATCACGTGCCTCCTTTACTTTCCTGGGTGACCAGAATACTGCACCACCATGATAGTTCTCATCTTGCTGCAGTGGGAGGACCTTGCTCTGTTTCCTGCGCTTTCTCTCATGGATGAGGGCGTCTCTTATAGCTGCTACTTCGTGCTCAAGGATAGACTTTTTGGTGCAGATGTGGTGAAAGATCCTGCTAAGTTTTCTAGCCCCTTTATCCTCGCGATTTTTAACAACGCGGCGTACTAGCGCCTCTAGCTCCCTCCAATTCTCAGCACTCGGCTCTGAGGACTCACTATCGCTCATAGTTGCCTGGATAGCTAGCTTGGCTTTGAATCTTTTAAGGATAACCTCAGGATTGAAGGGCGATAGGCCAGTTGCCTCAAAGGCCTTAAGGATAGTCTCCTTTTTAAATGAGGCTGCCCAGGCTGCTTTGAAGAAAGGATAGAAGTCTCTTTTGCTGATAGAAACTAGCCCCTGGCTTCTCTCCATGAACTGTGAGATCTCCTGTGAGTACGCTGATGAGAGAGGCTTGAACATGCCTACGTCAAGTGGCTGTAAGCTATGGGTTGAGTGAGGAGGATAGATAGCTAGGAGGATCTTGTTTTGGTCGCAGTAGTCAATAAAATCCATAGAAACATGAGATCCATGGCCATCAAGGATGAGTAATCGATAGGAGGATCGAGCTTTTGCCTTGGTGTTGCGATCAAATACATGTTTCAGCCACGCTAGGCCTATATCGTTGTTTGTCCATCCTGAGGGAGATGAGGTAAAGCGAGCTTGATCATCCTCAGGATCAAACTCTTGCAGCCAGCTGTCCTGGATTGAGCATGAGGCTGACTGAAATATCAGAGCAGGCTCCAGGGATGATCCATCCGCGCAGATGCAGGCTATCAAGGTAATCCACTCTCTATTACCACCCTGGATGAAGGATCTATAGTTGCCCTGCTCATATAAGACCCTACTGAATATCCTCTTTGACCTGCCTATTACTCCTAAAAGGAACCCCTTTTCATCCATATTATATATATACGGAGCTTCTATCTTATATTGCTTAATCTTATCATCCAAAAGCTTAAAATAGAGGCTGTACTTTGCAGACGAATCAGCTTTGTGGCGGTTGTTATCCATACCAACTACATATTGAGAGATGAGATGGACGTTGTGCCGCTTGATAAAGCGATCAACCCAGTTCTTTCCAACGTCCTTTTTAGCTATTTGAGATGCAAAGGTTTGAATTAAAGCCCTAGTAGGTGGTAGGCCTCGCTTAGTAAGCTGGGTGATGTACTGGATGAGCTCCTTTTCCTGGTGTGGATGGAGATTTTGTTGGTTTTGAGCTTTAACCTCAAGCGAGGTGGATGTGCCTTGACTGCGCCTTATCAGTGTTGTAAGCACAACACCATACTCTCTAGCGATTTGCCTATAAGAGACCTCTTCTCCAGGCTTCAAGGATTCGATTGCCGCAAGCGCATCCTCAAGTTTCCCCATATTGGCTGAGTTACGTGGTATTGAAAAGTTGGTGTTGCATGCTGGGCTGTTGCGTTACGCGGGGTGTTTCGTTACGGGGTGAACCTCGGTAATCCGATATTCTCGGTCTCACCGAAAGTCTATTATTTCGGTTTCTCCGATCAGATATCACCGTACTTTCTAGACCTGTCAACACCTTTCTACTGTTTTAGACCATAGAATATTATCTTTAGATATAAAAGTATTATACTCTATAACGGCTTCTTCTAATCCTATCACATTATGCTATTGCAGAGTCGAGATAATAGAGGTGTTTTGGTGGTTCGGCGCATTGCGCGCACGGACACGGTCCCGTATATAAACCGCCAACCCCGCAGGTTATCTCATGAATCAGACGCTCCGCTTAAAGCTTAGACCGCGGCGGCTAACGTAATAAGTTCTGTAAACTGCTGCAAACTCCTTAGCTAATCAGAGCCTGCTTAGATTATATTTAATTACGTAACGCCTGGCGGAGCTTTAGCGGAGCGTCTGAGGAAAAATAGAACACGCTTTAGTGCGAGATAACACTAATCGCGTAAAATACTTAACTTTCAGCACCTATACCTATATAACTACATCAGCTCTTATTAAAAGTACAGTTAATTCTAATAAAATAAGTAAATCCCTTTTTATTTATACTATTTACTTATGCTAATAATGTAGTAGGAACTGTAAAGTACATGCTTAAAAACTATGCACACAGCGATTATATAAACTACCCCTATTCCTACTACGTTAATAACACCTAACAACAGCCTATACTCTATAAAATAAATTACGAGCTGCTTATCTTATACTCTTAGAACTACCTTATACGCTTTTTATAACTAAGGATTGTGTTGTTATGTTGCGTAGGTGGCCTAGTATACGCGTCCTACAGCGGGTCTCCCCAAACTCCTACTAACTCCTGTAAACTCCTAGGCTAGTAGAAGGTAGCCTAGGCTTATCTAGGCTTATCTAAACTCTTACAAACTCCTGCAAACTCCTATAAGCTCCTAGGCCTATTAGAACTCTTACTAACTCTTACTAACTCTTACAAACTCCTACAAGCTCCTAGGCCTATTAGAACTCTTGCTAACTCTTACTAACTCTTGCTAACTCCTGCAAACTCCTGCAAACTCCTGCAAACTCCTGCAAACTCCTGCAAACTCCTGCAAGCTCCTGGGCCTATTAGAACTCTTACTAACTCTTACAAACTCCTGTAAACTCCTGCAAGCTCCTAGGCCTATTAGAACTCTTACTAACTCTTACAAACTCCTGTAACCTATTCTTAAGTCTTTAAATTCTTCTGCTAGCCCTAGTTAACCCTAAGATAGCGCGTAAGGCAATAGCCCGCAAAACACTAGGTAGGGATAAGAAGAGGAAGTGGCAACAGAGCAGTGTAGCTATCATGTAAGCTCGTACGCTTAATAGCGTACTTTAGCAGGGCGGCATAGACTAGATTATATATATGCCCTTATCTGTTCTGCCGACAGTAATTAACTACGCGCGCTAATAATGCAACGTCGGCCTTTAAGAGGATATAGTAAGGCTGTGTCTACAGCGGATACTTTTAATTAATTAGGATACTATCTATATACCTCGTGTTAAGCAGGTACAGGCCCTACAACAGCTTATATTTAGGCAAAGTAATATCCTACTTATTACTCGTACTAGCTTTGAGAAGAGTATAATCTTCTACGCGTACTCTATACTTACTAGGAAGATTACACTTTAGATAATACCTTTAACTAAGCTTAGCGACGAATAGTTGACTAAGATACAGAGGTTTAAGGGCGCTAGGCTATGCCTTATTAATACTAAAACTAGGACAGCAGAGAAGATGATTATACAGCAGGTAGCTAAAGGATAGTTTACCCACGTGCTTTTAGGGCTAGAGCAGGCGTTAACAAAGTTATTCTAGAAAGCTCTAAGGGAAACTAGCCTCTAGCAGCGCATTAGTTTAGTAGCTATTAATAAGTGCTACCTTATCCTTAACTAGGCGGATTTTTAGCCAGCGTACACACTACTTAGCGAGCCGCGGACGATACTCTATAAGGATGTAGTGTAGTTTAGCTGCTTAGCGACGTTAAGCGAGAAGGCAGAGATAAGAGTATTAGGTACTACTAGGTTTCAGGCACTAGGTAATTAAATATACTACACTAAAGTTATCTGGACGTCTATTAATCGACCTAATATTTTAATAGCTGTTATACCTATCCCTCGTAGTAAACTTAGTTCGTATGATTCCCTCTATTTCCTGCTGTCACTAGCTGCCTGTGATAGAGCAGCTACACTAGCTCAGATACCGAAGACTATAGTATTCATCGATGGACGGCGTTCTGTACACGCAGCAGCAGCATGGACGATGGATATGTTGCTCCAGATGTCGAGCAAGTATGAATTATGCGCATTAGGAGGTAATCAATGCGTATTTAACGTAGTTAGAACGTTTACAGCACACGTGTCGCAATATAACTAGGAGCAGGTGTACACTAAATTCTAATTACTACAGTTAACCCTCTGTATAGTGTTTGCTACGACCAGCTTTAGTATAGGTATAAATATATCTGATGTAGCTCGCGTTGTTACTTAGAAGATCCTAATAACTTGTAGCTTTAGCGATCTCTAGTAACAACTTAGTCATAGAGGTTAAGGTATTAGTTGTTTAAGCCAATCTTATATTATGCTACTATATTAGCTTTTTAACAGCAAGGGCTGTTATAAACTAGGCTCGGCACCTAGAGACTCCCGCGTAAGTACTCGTCCTGTCTTATCAAGGGTAATAACAGGGAACTTGCGTAATTAATTGCTGAGCGACTAAGCAGTAGTTCGAAGCTATCTATTACAATATACAACACTAGGAGATGCCCTTAACCTTAAAGACAGACAGACAGAACTACTAGATACTAATAATACCTAGGTTAACAGTTAGGATACTGTTAATCCTATAAAGAGGCAGTTTTAGACGAAGGCAGAGATAGCCTAACATAATAATATTAATAAATTATTCTTACGTATAGTAAATGGCGCTTGCAACCGGGAGGGCTTCTTAAGGGAGCTTAGTAAATATAAACTCTAACCTACTAAGAGGAAAGAGGTTATTCCTTGCTATTATTATTCTAATTACGCGCTAGCGCTCCGTCTAAATCTCTTATTACTACCTAAGTAACTAAAGTTGCAGATATACCCTTAAACAGGGACGCATGCGTAGTTTATGTATGCTAGGTTAAAATCCTTTGCAGTATAGAGAGCAACAGTACTGTATAGCACGGATAACACCCAGTTTTAATTCCCCTCTAGAACGTATATAGACACAGCCTGCCTAGTTATACTAGGTTATGCTTGCGCTATTAGCTATTAGAGACTAGATGCCGCTTGCTAGCTAGATTTAACTTAGGTTGACTATGATGCTATCTGTCTTCATGTCCCTGCTCTGTTAAGCTAGCATTTGTGATAGACAGAGGGTTCTAGACTTATGCAGGCGTTACCCACAATAATAGTAAAAGCTCTCAACGATTTTATATTACATAGTGCGGAGATAAAGGCTAAATAGGCTGCGAAAAGGCTTGCTTCGTCTATTAGTAGCACACTACTAGTGTCAGAATTTTAATGAATGTGTTGGTCAGAAAATTGATTATTTATTTATTGTTGTTCTGTCTGTTCTTTTTTATAGCTCCTCTGCTTCCGGAGGTTCTGTAGATCGTAATAGTTATCGGTCCTACTATTTATCGCTCTTTCCTTGTATTTGATAATCTGACACACCCTCTTAGCTTGGAGTGATCTTCTAAGCTGTTAAAAACTTATATCTTATGCGATTGTTAGATCCTCTATTTGAGTCTGTATGTCTTTGAGTTTTAACTCTTTTGCTAAGGCTGGTTTCTTGTTTACTAGTCCTAATTGATTAAGAAAGTTCTCCTATTTGTTTGAGGGCAGCGCTTTGGTAAGTCTATCTGCTATTATTTGCGAGGACTTTACGTATTTAACTTGAATTCGTCCAAGTAATATTTCCTGTCGTAGCTAGTGATTGTGGATGTCTATATGTCGAAGTTTGGTTTGGAGTTTTGCAATCTCTTCCGTCATAAGTTGAATTGTCTGTGTATTGTCGCATTGAATTGTAATGGTTGACTCTGGTAAGGATATCTGGAGCTCCTTAAGAAGTCGCGAGGTAAAGATAGCTTCCTTTGCTACTTGGGAGAGTGCGAGCAGTTCTGCTTTAGTCGTTGAGGTAGTAACCGTGTCCTGTTTACTTGCTCTCTAGGTAATAAGACTACTGAATAGCTTAATTACATAACCTTGCGAACTCTTTCTATCGACTGTGTTATTGGCAAATGATGCATCGCTGGCTACTTTAAGCTTGTCGCCTCCTCCTAATTGGAGTGCTCTTGATTTTGTCGCTGCAAGGTAGAGCAGGACTCTGTTAGCAGCCTCCTGATGCTCTGTGCCAGGGTTGACGAGGAAGCGTGCAAGGCGCGATGTTGCGAAGGCGATATCTGGTTGTGTTGTAACGGCGGTAAATAGTAAGGAACTAATCTTACGCTGGTATTTGTTAACTTCTGAAGGTAATGCTAATCCCTCGCGTGGCTGGAGTTTAACGCTTGCTATTGGGGTATTATGTCGGACATCTTTCTTATCTGTAAGTCTGCTGATTTTGTTGGCATAGGCTAACTGGGAGAGTTGAATTAATCGTTGTTCTTGGTCTCTGATAACTTTAACGCTGAGGAACTATTGCAAGTCTTCTCTCTCTGTGAAGGTGTATCTTTCTTGAAGAGCCTTGATAGCTTGTTGAGCTTCTACCTCCTTCTTCTGGTGATAGGCTAAGATAATGTTATTGACGTAAAAGAAGATGATAATGCTATCCTTGATTATGTAGCAGGCCTTATGTGGCACTTGTTTGAAGCCTAGTTTGGTGAGGGTTGAGACGAATTCTTTCTGCTATAGGAGTGGTGAAATTTGAAGACTGTAAAGTGCCTTTTTAAGCTTAAGGATTGTTCCGGGCTTCTGGTATCCTCGTGGCATTCTTATGTAGATTTCTCTATCTATTATTGTATGCACGAATGCGTTAGTAACGTTGTACTGTTTGAGTTTAAGGTTGAACTTGGCAGCGATTGCTATGAGCATTTGAAAAGACCTGCTGGCTAACGTGGCTGCGTATGTGTCTTGTGACGTGATGTTTCGTTGCTGATCGCCACGAATGATAAGTCGTGCTTTGCATTTAATAAGGCGATGGTGTTTGTCTAATTTGTAGGTATACACCTATATGCAGTCTAATATTTAGTGACCTCTCTGTTTGATGGGAGTGATTAGCACTTCAGCCTAGGACTTTATTTGTTCATGGCTCTTTAGGTGTTCTCGTTCAGCTTCCTTGAACATTTTGTGCAGAGGATGATCTTTAAGCTTTGAGTAAGTTGTCGGCAGAGGTAGTAATTGGTTTTGGTAAGGCTTTACCCCCTTTTCTAGCATTCTCTTTAGCTGTGCCTTATTAATGGGATTGCCTTCGTGTTCCCCTACGTGCCCTGCTTGAGTGCTGGCTATAAATGCTGCTGCCTATGGTTCTGTTTTCGACGAGCTATGTGTCGTCGTGCTATTAGCTTTAAGTTCGTCGGCCTACGCCTGGCTAAGGATAGCTACAGGTGGCGGAGTGTCTGGCGGCGTTGGGTATGAGTCTATTACTTTTCTACTTCGGCAACCTCTTAACTTTTGACCTTGTGGACTTGAACTCTCTCCCAATATTGTATCGTCTTCGTAGAACGACTTAGTCTCAGGCTGTTCCTGTCGCGGTAGTGTAGGTAGTTTAATCGTTTTCACCTACATTACAATCTCGTGCAGGGTATTGTGTATAAGGTTATCTATGAGGTCTTCCGTTTTGCCGCTAAACACTACGCTTTTATTAAAGACTACGTCTCTTGTGCTAATAACTTTAGCTAGTAACAGGATCTAAACTTAGTAGATGTTTGTAGATTGATAGCCAATAAGATAGCTAATCCAGGCTTTTGGATCCAAGCGTTGCAGTCGCGACTTTCCTTGGTGGGTATCGTCGGTTATTGTAAATGCCTTGCAGCTATATACTTTAAGATAAGCTTGGTTTAGTTTCCGTAGCCCAGTGACGATACTATTCATAGCAGCGACCCTTGTGAAGAATACCTTATATAGGCTTTTCTAGCGGTTTGAGTAGTTCGGCGTTCTATTGTAAAGGTATACTACCGCTCTTGTGATTTCTGGCTATAGTTCCTAGGGGAGATTAGTATCTAGTTATATCGTGCGTGCCTTTTCTTTTATTACACCCCCTAAGCGTTCTCCTCCGCTATTCTGTGATTGGGTATTAGAAGCAGAAGGCTTAACCTTTATGCCTTTGGACGTGCACCATCTTTTAACTTCTAGCTTAACGGTTACTATCTTGTTGTCCGTCTTAATCACTTTTACAGAAATATTAAACTGCGTATATAGGAAGTAAGTGAAATTATCTAGTAATCGAATAATAGATCGTGCTGGTCTGTTGTCAGTGAAGTAGAAATCCTAGTTATATGCCGAGAATTAGTTAGTAATCAGCATTTAGCTCTTTTCCTTTAAGTAGCTCCCAACTTCGTAGTCGTGAAAGTTAATCGCGATTCGTTCTCCCGGTCCTTCTTCGCTCAGTCAAGGTTCTCTGCGGATCCTGCGCTTTAATTTGGCTCTCCTACATACGTCGCACTTGACTGTAGTGACGCCTTTAATGCGCACCCCCTTAGATTGTTAGACTAGGTGTTCGATCGCTGCGGGCCCTAGATGCCCTAGGCGCTTATGCTATAGTATTATACTTACTCTTTGTAGCGCCCGCTTGGTTTAAGAGTTGAATCGGGTGTGAAAGGCACTGTCGTTTGCATCTGAATGCTTAAGTACCCATTAGTCGTGTGCTTCTGTTAGGTATGCGATAATTAAGTTGTCCTATCTCCGTAGTGTTGTTAGCTCTTGTTTATTATCCTACTAGATCCCCTGTCTTCTAAGTAGCCTAAATGATACTAGGTTACAGAGGAGGTTAGGACACTAAGCCACGTTATTAAGCCTTAGAGTATGCTTTCTTTCTGCTCCTTAGGTTTTAACGTACACTGTCCTATAGCCTTTAATCTAGACTTATATATTACCTGCCTAAATGTAGTCTCCTATTACTGGCTCGCGAAGGTGTTTAATTTGATTAATGTTATTGTAGATGTATGCGGTTAAGCTGGAGTTAAGGATGAATGCATTCTTAAGTAGGTATTCTTAACTACTGGCATTAAACGTTGATGCGGCTATAACTGCTTTAGTAGTTGCTATAACACGACCTTCTAGTTAATCTGTTAATAGGTTGGGAGTTTGTGATGTTTTAATGCGCGGCGTAATTGATCGCGATGCGGAGGAAAGGCGCGGTTTCTTAGCCTCTGGGCTTGATTCCTGTATCGCCCTCTGTAAGTCATTATTATTATTAATTTTGTACTGTACTAGTTTAGTGATACTTTAATTTGGCTTAAACTACTTAGGTGCCTTATTAGTATACACGTAGTAATAGTCTAATAAGTTGTAGCGCTGTCTACAAGCAGGATAATTATCTCTAGCTGCTGCTGTATTCCTAATTAGGAACTGCTTAGATTTGGTTATTTAACTATTACGTTTTTATTTCTGCCTAGGTTTCCTCTAGCCGCCCTGTGAGGGGGCAGATAGCGCTCTTTCTGACATACTTAGGGCGTCTCTATTTTGTGTGCCCTGAACAGATGCACCGTTAGAGACGTATGATGCTTCTCCCGCAGCGAAAGCGCTCTTCTGCGTGCCCTTTAATAGGTGGGATAGGCTTATGTAGTCGCGGAAGAGTTTTATTATCTTCTTCCTATTAATGGTCGTTCTGTTATATCTAGGACTAAAGAAGGTAGCTACCTATGTTAAGGCTACCTTTAAGACAGCGCCTAAGAAGTCATTTTTTACATCTTCTGTTTACAGCACCTCGCTAACCTTTAGGGTTTCAGCTCAGGTTACTGCTTAATTGTACTTAGTCAGCTATGTTTCCTAATTACTTAGGGTTCTTATTAGCCTAAGTGCAGCGTAGTACTTCTCTCGCGCTTTAGTTTGTTCTTCTTGTAGGTTAATACCTACTGTCTCCTAGAGGGAGGTTACCTATTCCTAGACTAACTTGCCTGACTTACAGCAGCTTAGTTACAGATAAGGTGAGACAGTAGCTAGTATATGCTTGATTAGCTTCTCGTACTTTGTCCTTTCTTCTTGATATTCCTTATCTAAGAGCTTGTACGATTTAAGGTGTATCTTATAGTTATCGCGGTCCTCTTTATATGCTTCCTATCTACTCTAGGAGAGTTTAGAGATCCTTGTTAGAATAGTAGTAGAAGGAATCTCCTCTTGTTGTGTTAGTTGCGTGTTTCCGCGCGTTTAAGAGCTTGACGTAGTGCTCCTCGCTAAAACTGTCGCTGCAGGTTAATAATTAGCAATATTTGGTAATTGTGGAACTGTTAGCTTCTGTTTTGGTTCTTTAGTACCTTCCAGGTTAATAAGGGGCTAGTTCCTTAATAATTTACACTTCATCTTAAACTGGCGGTACTAGGCCGTCTAGCTGTTGTAATCGGTTAGGACGACGGTCGCGTTCCTTGTGCTTAGGGTTGCCATTGTTTCAGTGTGTAATTAAGGCAGTAAGACTCTTAATTGTCAGAATTTTAATAAATGTGTTAGTCAGAAAATTAATTATTTATTTATTATTGTTCTGTCTATTCTTTTTTATAGCTCCTCTACTTCTAGAGGTTCCGTAGATCGCAATAGTTATCAGTCCTACTATTTATCGCTCTTTCCTTGTATTTGACAATCTGACAACTAGGTAGCCCACTTAGTATGGTAGAGAGTCTGGCGTGTTAGCATTATTAACGGGATGACGAGCTTACTCTCTAAGTTGCTTATTATGTAAAGGCTAGGAATACCGCGACTGCTCTAGTCAGCCCGCAGCTAATAGTTGTAATATTAGCTCTAGTAACCTGAGGTACTCTAGTAAGCTTAAGAACCCCACGAGTTCTGTTAAGAGAGCGACCTACAAGCGCTGTAAATATAGTAGCAGAAGTGCTAGTAATTACTGTAAATAATGCCTTATTAATATTCACCCTAAAGTTGTCTTATAGTAGGACCTACAAACTAACAGCAAAAGAGAAAGAGAACTATTATTAGTTGTAACAACATAGTTAACGCAGTCTCCTATATATACTTTAAAATTTATAAGTATTGCATTAAACATCTAGGATAGATAGCTTAGTAGTAGAGCGCCGCTGCTAGGTAAGCGTGGAACTGGTTGTGGGGCTAGGCACTCGCTTGTCTTCATACCTGTACTACACTTATCTTATTATAGGTAGTAGCCTAGGTTTAAATCCTAGTCTGTCTAATTTTTACTATTTTTTATAAATTAAGTTAGATATTGCGTCTACTGTAAAAGGCCTTTTTTGCTAATACATATACTTCTATTAGCTTAGGAGTTTGCAGGAGTTTGTAAGAGTTTGTAGTAGTTGGCAGGAGTTTAGATAAGCCTAGGCTACCTTCTACTAGCCTAGGAGTTTATAGGAGTTTACAGTAGTTAGCAGGAGTTCAGATAAGCCCAGGCTACCTTCTACTAGCCCAGGAGTTTGTAGGAGTTTACAGTAGTTGGCAGGAGTTTAGATAAGCCTAGGCTACCTTCTACTAGCCTAGGAGTTTGCAGGAGTTTGCAGAAGTTTAGATGAGCCCAGGCCACCTTCTACTAGCCTAGGAGTTTGCAGGAGTTTACAGGAGTTGACTAGAGTTATAAGAGTTCAGATAGGCCCAGGAGTTTGCAGGAGTTTGTAGGAGTTTATAGAAGTTTAGATAAGCCCAGGCTACCTTCTACCAGCCTAGGAGTTTACAGGAGCTTAGAGGAGTTTACAGGAGTTTGTAGGAGTTTAGATAAGCCTAGGTTACCTTCTACCAGCCCAGGAGTTTGTAGGAGTTAACCAATCCAAGTAATAGGTAACGTGTATAGTTGTGGGAGAATCAATATGAGGATGAATGGTGAGGAGTAAGGAGTAAGGATAGAGCTATCCTTTGTCAATAGTTAGCTATATATACTAACTTCAACCTTTTTTCTGTCAAAGTAACTTACCATCTACTACCGCCGCCGCCGCCGCCGCCTCAGCAGCAATAACAGCAACAACAACAATAACAATGTCGCGCCCGTCGCGACAGTGGGTGCTGTCGCACCCCCCCTGCTTCCCCGACTCTGAGGGAGTCACTGTCGCCGCCGCCGCCGCCCTCCCAGCCTGCGTTCTGTGGTCTGGCGCGTCCTAAGCTCCTCTTAGGTACGTTATAAATAATCTAAGTCCTATTAGAGTATATATTAATAATAGTAGCGCATGGCAGCTAACTCGTCGTCGCCCGCGCCCACCACTACCCACCACTACTACCACCGCCGCCGCCACCACTACCACCACCCCCGCGCCCGTCCCCATCCTTAAGGATAGGGACGACAACAACTATAGTAGCGGGTTACTATAATTCAGTAACAGTAACAACAAGGAGGAGTTTAGGACACTCCTAACCTTTTTTTTACTGTCCTCCTCCCTGCTGCCTACACCTGCGCTATAGCGGTCGCTATCGCCCTCGCCTCTTCAAGACAGGCGCGCAGGTGGGGAGGAGGACGTTTTTAAAGATTAGTAGTTAGGTAGAGAGGAGGAGAGGTAGGAGGAGGAGTAGGAGGAGGAGATTACTCTCTATACCGTCCTTCTATTATAAGCTAACTTTATATATAACTTTAGTTCTATACTAACAATCTGTAGGTTAGCTAGCGATCTCTCTCTAGCTCTCTCCCCTGCCCCTGCGGTTCCTGCTAGTAGGCCTGGCACATTAGCTCTAGCTGATAGGCCTAGTTCATTTGCGTGGTTCTAATAGGCCTAGACAGCGCTGATTACGAGGCAGCCGTAGGCGTACGTCGTCGCGGGCTGGGCACTACTAACGTAGCAATAGCAACATCGTGAGCCCAGTCGCTAGTATTACACCAGCAATACTAACTATAAAGCTCTATTAATAACAGGGCGAGCTGTTGCGAACTATATTAGTCGCATCATAGAGACTAAGTTGGGTGAGCAGCTCTTTAATAACTAACGTTACCAGTAATGCTAGGCAAACAACGAGGAGTGCTGGGTCTATCGTGCCGACGCGTCCAAGCACGTGTCGCACGTCACTCCAATTTATGCTCGCTGTTGCTGTACACCCCGTAAAGGTGGTTGTAGCAAGTCAACTAGGCAGCAGCGCAAGCGGAGTAACCGCGATGACCCTCCTCCGCCATACTTTAAGCAACTAGCTCCCAAGCAGTTGTCTTAGGTTAGCAATAGTATTATCAGTAACGTTGTTAGAAGGTGTAGTAGTGTAATCTGTTGTTCTTCGCAGCGTTAGTTTCTAACCTACTCTAGTTAGTTAGAGTAGCTGTATAGCAAAACAAGCTAGGTGTTAGTAATAGGCTTGCGTTGCAAGTTCGCAGTGAGCCTACTACAGCAGGTCTGTCTACAGGCGTGTAGAGGGCTTGTACAGGACTAGAGAGTTTAGTTATATACCTAAATTAAAGGATACAACAAAACTGTTCTTCTGCTCTTTTGTAATGTCTTATAACTAATAATAAAACATACTAACATTAATAAGCTGTAAGCGAGAGAGAGAGAGAGAGAGGCGCTAAGAGTAAAGAGAGTCTTATATTTACTGGCGAGCCTTAGCATAATTCTTAGCTAGTAAGAACTCCTGGAAACTTCTGCCAACTCCTGCAAACTCCTGAGTTAATTAGTGAGATTGACAGGGTCATAGTTAGACTGGCAGTGCTAGTCATCCTGCCAACCCTAAGGCTGATAGAAGGTAGCCCAGCCTGAGCTTATCCAGACTCCTGCCAACTCCAAGGCTGATAGAAGGTAACCCAGCCTGAGCTCATCTAGACTCCTAGCAACTTCTGCAAACTCCTGCAAACTCCTGAGCCAACTAGTGACATTAGCAGGGTCATAGTTAAACCGGCAGTGCTAGTTATCCTGCTAACTCTGAGGCTGATAGAAGATAGCCCAGCCTAGGCTCATCCAGACTCCTGGCAACTCCTGTAAACTTCTGCAAACTCCTGTAAACTCCTAAGCTAATTAGTGATATTAGCAGGGTCATAGTTGAACCAGCAGTGCTAGTCATCCTGCAACCTCATAGAGACCCCAGCGAGACTTAATCCTGTTCTACTAGGTTAAGAGTCTCAACTATTTGCATAAGAGTATAATTAAGTACAACGTCGTTAACAACGTTATATCCACTATGCAAGGCTTCTACAAATGCACTAATATTAATAAATATGTCCTCCTCTTCATCTATTATAGGCAGTCGTGGCAGTGTAAGTGCCTAGTTAACATACTAGCGATTAAACTAGTAAACTCTCTCCTCTAATACCTCTATCCTAAGGCTATAGATATTGTGTGACTTAAACATTGTAGACGAAGTAAGGTTAAGGGCCTCTCGCGCAGTAGCGTAACCTGAAGTGTAGACTGTCTAAGCTATAAGAAACATGTCTAAAATAGCTAAAGCTAAGGAATGAGATAACGACATAGCTTCGCTATAAAGGTCTTTAAAACGAGTACAGAGACCGCGGAGCCATGTGCTATATAAGGCTGTCTGCTGAAAGGTAATCTTAATATTATGCGTAGAGTTCTTTGCGTTCTAAAGATTAATTTTGCAGTTGCAGTTAAGATGCTCTAATAATAAGTTAATAGGTTTGAAGGTTGTATCGCGCCCAACCCAGTTGACTAAACCAGATGACAGTATCGCTCGCTGTAACTCTAGTGTATTAGCTGCTAACAGCTGCTACTAATAATATAACATCTTACGCCCGTAGTTATACTAAGCGGCGCCAAAGAATACATTAATTAATAGGTTAACTATTCGTCAGAGTAACCCTATATTACTACGTTTAACAGCCTATCAAACAGTAAAGAATAGCTCAGCCTCTTAGAGAAAGCGTGTTATCGTCTAGAAGTCCGTGTCTGCGATTAGATCTGACTAGGCAGCCCGCGTAAAGACACTCTGTCTAATCTCTTTAACTATACTAAGGAATTGCGTGGCTAAGAGCGACTAAATAGCTACACTTATAGGCTCTATGCGACCTATGCTATCTGTGCCCCTGTCTAGTACGCCTATGCGCCGCATACTAGCATAAAACATAGCTACAACCCTTGAGGTAAACCCCTGTGCGACGATAGGCCCCACAAGGTAGTACTTGATACTGTTTCAATCTGTCTAGGAGCGGCCCTAGTAAGTAGCGCCCCTAGAGATATAGTGTATACCAGACCCGCCTTAGAGTACAGGTGCCCAGTACGTTCGAATAAGAGTATTTAACAGGTTTATCTAGATATAAAACTAAGCAGGAACAGCCTCTAACCACTGCCTACGGTTATACGCACGACTAGCACGACGTTACTCCTCTTTAACTGCACAGATACGGTGCGTAGTAAGCTAGTTGCTATAGACAAGGAATAGGCGACTAGAGAAATTATTAGAGATGTTAGGTTAACTAGACGCCTCTAGGTATAATTGTTGTAGAAAAATACTATTATAAACTGCGTACGTTCCTTTAATAGTACCCTCGTCTGCTGTAATACCTGTAAACTGGAAAAACTTAGTCTTACGGGGAGGAAGTCTCTCTATTATAGGAAACTCTAGGTACTAAGACTCTTACTCTCCTAAAAATACCTAGGATATAGCAGCTTTATATAGCTGCTTAATAGCGTCCATAATAAGACTCTACAATATCTAGGGCCTAATCTTATTAGATCTAGTTATACCTGGACTAAGAATAATGTCTTGCAAGCCTAAGAGTACAGTTAGATTATGTATGCTCGAAGTAAGCCTAGTTATAGGTATATTATCGCAGATAACATATACAGCAGTCGTGAAAGAGCGGTATATAGGAGTGTGGCCAGCTTGTTTATGCTGTTTTTGATCTATAAAATTAATATTGTTATACGTAATAACAGCCTAAGGGTTGTGCGCTCGCTTTAATAATTTGCTTTATCTACTATTAGCACCCTAACTAGCATAGGAGTTAGTAGGAGTTAGCAGGAGTTTGTAGGAGTTTGCAGGAGTTTACAAGAGTTAACTAGAGTTATAAGAGTTTAGATAGGCCTAGGAGCTTACAGGAGTTTGCAGGAGTTTATAAGAGTTTATAAAAGTTTAGATAGGCCTAGGAGCTTACAGGAGTTTATAGGAGTTTATAAGAGTTAGTAAGAGTTAGTAAGAGTTTAGATAGGCCCAGGAGCTTGCAGGAGTTTATAGGAGTTTGTAAAAGTTAGTAAGAGTTTAGATAGGCCTAGGAGCTTAGAGGAGTTTACAGGAGTTTATTGTATTAGCAGTAATAGTAGGGCTATAGGGTAGCTCTTATAAGGTACGTACTACCGCAAATTAAGCTACCTTCTGTATAAGTGTGTTTACATAATAGTAGCTATAGTAGAGACTAAGGCTGTAGAGGGTCTCTATAATACGCTAGTGTACGCTAGATCTAAGTAAGTACATATTAAGGTATAAAGATAGGGTGTTAGAGTTCTTCTAGGTCTAAGAGAAGTACACCATGCTAGTAATAGTGTACATGCGCTAGTAGATTACGTCCTACTTCCTAAAAGAAGCATACGATAGCTGCTGCTAACGGGAATTACTAAGTAGTTGTTAGAGGAGCGTATGCTACGTTAGCGCTGTTGCTTTTATAACCCTAGCTACCTGTGCAAAGTTAAGCTAATCTAGGCTTATATTAAGCTTAAACTTTAAGAATAGCGACGTTAATATAAGCCTATCTAACTTAAGCATACAACAGCTACTCGTAGATTTATCTTAGCATATGTTATAAGACTGTAGGACTCTTAGGGTTCGGCTTAGAGCAGCGCGTTAGTCCATCCGTCTGTAATATCAACGCATGCGAGGAAGGTTGAAATCTCCCCTGTCTACGCCTACCTATGCCTCTATAAAGTCTTTAAATAACTACTATAGAGACTGTAGCGTTTTAATAATAGCTTTAATCTTATGCTGTTTAGATATCCTAACGTGAGAAGTGCTCTCGCCGTCGCGGTCACTCTTGTGGTCGTCTACGTCCTCTATAAGTTTATCTCTATCCAACTTAGCATTATAGTATTACCCGCGCGGGATAGGCGACAGGCTAGGGCTCCTAGCGTCGCTAGAACTCAGCGATATAAGCACAGAGGGGGGTTTAGACAGCGGGCTGGAGGGGGCAGATAGCGACGATAGTAGCGGGGGTACAATAGTAGTATGCATTAATAAGTGAGTTAATTCTGACATATTTAATTCCGTGCTATTAATTGCGCGTAATTATAAAAGTGTTAAAGGTTATAGTAGTTGCAAAGTACTAGGTAGAACACAGGCGTATGCGGCCTCATACAACGGAGTTGAGCTCGCTCACAAGCCCGTCCCATTTTTCCTCAGACGCTCTGGCGAGCTTTGCCCTGCCGGCGGCGACTTACCCTCTGATTGGCCCAGGAGTTCTCAGGAGTTCCCAGGAGTTCTCAGGAGTTCTTAGGAGTTCCTTAGCGTGCTCAAATTAGGTATAGGCAGTAATCAAAGCTTGCCAGAGTGTCTGATTGATGGGATAACCCGCAGGTGGTTTCTCATGATCGTAACACTACCACTTACCTACTGCTTACAGCCTATCCTCTGCCGCCCACTGCCTATCCTTCACCGACTGCCTATTCTTTACCGCCCCCTGGCTGTCCTACGTCACCCACTACCTGCCGCCTCTTGCCATCCGAGGTTCTCCATCATGACTGCGACTGAAAACGCAATTCACCCAGTGCGTTCCTGGCTCGGCATTCCTTACGCCACCGCGGAACGCTTCCAGCGGCCCATCTTGCTGCCATTTAACCAGGACCGGTCCTTCGATCATCTCGGCCCTGCGCCGTTGCAAGCCGGCGACACCAGCTGGCTCAATGCTGAGAACGGGCTCAGTGAAGACTGCCTGAACTTGAATGTCTGGGCACCCACAGACGCTAGTGAAACATTGCTCCCTGTGATAGTTTATATCTACGGTGGTGGGTTTGCAGTTGGTTCAAACACTCAGGTTACGTCGAACGCCTCAGCTCTTGCCTCGACCGGTCGTGCCATCGGCGTCTCCATAAACTACAGACTTGGAGCGTTCGGCTGGCTCTCGCTCTCTCAGTATGGGGGGATCTTTGCAGATGCTACCAACCTCGGACTGCGGGACATAATCACCGCACTTCAGTGGGTGCAGCAAAACATCGCCCGTTTCGGAGGTAACCCTCACAACGTCACTGTTGCTGGTCACAGCGCCGGGGCCTATTCCGCGATTGGCCTCACCGCTACTCCGGCCGCTAAAGGCCTCTACAAGCGTCTCGCCGCATTCTCTGGTGGCGCCTCCCATCTTGTTCCCGCCTGGTGGGCTGAAGAACTCGCAATCAAGTTCCTCACCGCACTCGGCATAGCTGATAATCCTGAGCAAGTGCTGACTTTGGACGCGAAGCTCCTCACTGAAACGTTCACCAAGGTTAGCTCCGGCGAGATTGGCGATCGACACGGTGCAGATAACACCACGATTGGCATCGTGGACGATCACTCTCAGCCTGGAGCCGTTCTCGCTAACACGCCGCTGCATGTTCTTAAATCTGGGGACTGCCGCGACGTAGACATACTCTTCAGCACGACGTCGAATGAGGTGGACTGGTACGTTCGTAACGCTACCAAGAGGTACGATCCAGGCAACATCCAAAACGTGGTCGACGAGCTTATATGGAAGTCTCGCATCCCCCGGAGTCGTGCCCGAAGCATCGTCGCCGCATATAATGTCAATGGGCGCTCTCCGATCGAGGTTCGAGGGGCGCTATTTACCGACTATTCTTTCACTCTGCCCGCCGCCCGCGCAGCACTTGCGCATGCCGCGGCAGGTGGCAATGCCCGTCTGCTCACAGTCGGCCCTGTCGAAGGTGCACCTGCAGTGCACGGCACAGAGATGTACGGCATTGTCGGCCAGCAACGCCCAGGAGGCAGCGAAGAGCAAGTCATCCGGGACACCTTCGTCCGCGACGCCCTCCTTGACTTCGCCGCCGCTAAACACGATCGACTTTGGCAAACCGTGACAACGGAGCCTATCTCACAAGGCATCGGCAACCTTCCTTACGACCCCACTGCCCGAGCGGCTGAAGTACTGCGTATCTTCAAAGACATTGTGCGGACATAGTATCGGTGCCTGCCAGAACATTTGGACCCCCCAACTCCCTACGACCGATAGGAATTACTGCAAACTATAACCTGCAATGAAATACTAGGTTGGCTATAGTCAGCTAGCAGCTAGGGTTAGTAAAGGTTTACACAGCGTGAGGTCACTGTAGGCAGGCAATCGGACACAGGATCGATTGGTGGTCTGCCAAAGCAGAACGGGATGCATTGAGCGCGACGAATCCTTAATGTCTTGAACCTTAACGTGTTTTACAAGCGAGTGCGCACCCCACCAACCCTCTGCAACGCGTGAACTCCCAGCTATAATGGCACCCCCAACTAAAGCCCAGCCCGCTTCTCATGAGGCTGATATTTACCTTGCTATATCAGCTCTTCAGCAAAATCAATTCAGAGTGAGGTAGTTGCTGCACAGACGTTCAATTTCTTTCGAGATACCCTCCACCGCCGACGCGCTAGCAGGCGTGCCCGACGCGACTGCCAGCCTAACTCAAAGAAGCTCAGCCAGCTGGAAGAAGAGGTGATTGTCAAATATATACTCGACCTAGATCAGCGTGGGTTTGCGCCTACGTAAGCGGCTGTACTTGATATAGCTGATAATGTACATCTCGTCATCAGAAGTGACGTCTTTGCCTGTGTTTGTGTTCCTCGAACTGTGTTCCCGTATGTATGCCGTACTCGAACCCTCGTGTGTGCAGCATTGTTCAAGGCTCGTAGAGGCACGGTTGCCTCGTGCTTTGCGTCTGCAATACCTTCAGTCTCCCCCTAGCGTTCAGCTGTCGTATGTGCTAGCTTGCCCCGATACCCCCAGGGCCTAGAATATGTTCCCCGATCTCTGATGTTCTCTAAGTGTAGTGATGCCGTCCACTAGGTTCCTATGTGGCCGTGTTCTGTGGTGTGACCTGCCACCGGGCGCAGCGGCAGCAGCATTTCGTCGTGACGCGGCTCCGCAAGAGCGATGCTCCGCTCGTGCGTGCCGTCGAGCCTACTGAGCATGAGAGCTCTCGCGCAAATCTCCTCAGACCTTGTCAGGTGTGTCGAAGGGGCACCACTCCCTCAACACGTGGGACGACAGTGGACGAGGCTGTCTGATGATCTGTAAGTGTGTTGTGGCACCGATGGTAGCATGCCGGGTGTCTGTGAGGTGATTCGCGTGGGAGGTGGTGCTGTTCAGCCCGAGGGCTCGTCGATGCGGGACGTCGCAGACATTGTCGGTTGGCGATGGGCTCACCAGAAAGCCCATCAGTGACTGTGTTATGTGTGTTGTGGCCATGATGCTCAAGGGGTGTCTGGGCTCCGTCGTCGCATCTTGCTTCGCTGTGTCGAGGCTAGATGGCTGCCGCTGCATTTGGTGGGCGTATCATGTTAAGCAGCTTGCTCGCAGGCTTTGCTCTCTGTGCCAGCCAGGGCCGCAACAGCGGCTCTACAGGTACCAAATCGACGCGGGGGGACGCGCGATGGCCTGTAGAGACCGTTCCGGCCACTGGCAGGTGTTTTTGATGCTTTTTGTGATGGTGATTCCAAAAAATGATTTCTCGCTTTTTGTCGTGTTTTTCAAGAGGTCAACAACGCCCTTACACTCCCGCTGCACACTTCGACTTCTAAAGAGAGCTAGCAGGCGCAGCGCGTGTGCAGAGAAGCTTCGAAAATCATGCGCCACACTTTGAGCGATTTCGACATAGCGCAGGTGTACAATATAGGCCGCTGCTGCTACTACTACTACTACTACTACTACTACTACTACTACTACTACTACTACTACTACTACTACTGGGCTAATAGTCGCCAGAACTTTGTTAAATTTCCAGAAACCGTCCGTGCCGACTGTTAGGATCCGGGATCCTAGACGGAGAAGGAACACCCCAAGAACTGGCGACCAGTCAGGAGGCGCCAGTGTCCCACTCTGTTACACGTCACGTGACCGCTCGCTCTGCCAAGGATGAGCGCTCGCTGCGCTCGCTGCGCTCGCTGCGAGCGCGACGAGCACGTTAGGTATATAGATCATCGCAATGAACCCCTATGGCTCATTGTGTTTAACTCAATATTATACTCTACAGTATAGTGATAGCAATACCGATTGTTCTCAACTCTTAATACTCTTTTCAGAAGCACCCTCTTACTGTCTTAGTATTAAGAACCCCCGTCCATTAAGTCCCTCACTCTATCCCGGAGAACCAACCTTGCGGTCTCATCAGTTATCCTCACCGATAGCTTTTAAGATCTTCACACCGACCCGGATTCTTGGTCAAATTTCCGCAAAACGGCCGTGCACGCGTCTTTCACTCCCGATCGTCGTACCAGGCACCCCTAAACTATTCTTTTCCTACCGGCAGCTTGGTTTCTTGTTCTCCATGATCCCACTGCATCTGCCATTCATTTACTTCGTGGGCCAGGTAGCCAGGATCGAGAGAGTCGCGTTCTTACTAGGGTGTGATGGCCAGAGCGCGCACGCTAACCGAGGATCGTCGCAGCCGAGACAAATAGATACATGCTACTCTACCAGGCAATGTCAGTAGTAGGCAATATAGTAGGGCCGATACGACGGAAGTCCCGGAAGTATAAAAGGCAAGAGAACACAGTAGAAGAAACAAAAAAATACGATCATGATCAACACATAATCCATTATCGCAATCATCAATTCTGAAAAGCGCATTTCAGCATTTTATCTGACAAGATGAGTTACGCTGGGATAGACAAAATGGCGCTGCGAATGCATTTTAGACAAGGAAAAATATGTAAAATAAGAGGAAGTAGATTATTCCCGCAAGTAATACTTTAATTTGTTAGATAATTGCTATATAGCTGTGCCATAAAGGGCGTTTAGTGGCCCAATCCCTAAAATAACCCCCCTGCAGAATTAGTGACCCCCCTGCAGAACTAGAACTAGTGCCCCTTACAAAGTGCTTCTAAGGTTTGATACTCGAATTTTATTCACACCTGGTCGCATTACTGCAACAGTGCCAAAACATGGTCCTATATAAACCTTTGAATAGTAACCTAGAGTCTAATCCACCGACGTACAGCAATGGCGAGAAAGGATCCTTCCAAGCTCAAATATCCTCAAAAAGCACATCCTACTCTCACGCGCGAAGAGGTAAAAGAGCGAGAACAGCAAAAGCAGAGAGAAAAGAGAGCTCGCCGAAGAGCTGAGAGAGCACGGGACGCTGCAAGAAAAGCAGCATCATTAGAACCGCAAATCTAATTAGTCTCTTTTAACGCAGGCCAGTCATGGTACGAGAACTCTCTTATTCTTTGGAAATTGAGACTAGTAAAACAGAAGCATAAGCTCAATCGGCGGACGTGTGGAGCCAGAGTCATCTGGAGAGCCTTCGAGCCCAGGAGGTCCGCAACATAAGCCAGGAGAGGCGGGACCAACAGGACGCAACATTATGTTAGATCCTAGTCTTTTGGAGGGAGGAGTACGGAGATAAGGCGGGCGATGCAGTATTAGACTGATTCTGTCGCCTTCTCAGAAGGGAACTACAGTCGTTATTAATAACGGCGCTGAACTCGCTAGCTATCCAGTAGTAACGCGACCGCAGACCCACTTGCGGCTGTTGGCTCAAGTGCCCGTGCTTTCGCAACACTCACCCTCCCCACCCCCTTCTCCGAATCGTTCAGACAAGTCTACTCTATTTATTTCACCTGAACTTCCTCTGGTGGGCTTAGCCGGGTTGGAATACCCTAGAGAACACGACTATCTTTCCCATCAATGCTTCGATGGTATGACGACACATGACGTCGCAAATGAGGAGGGAGACGATACAAGCTCGCTAGGCTCAGTAAATGACCTCTAGCTAGAGGATACGCCATTTGAGCCAGAGCACGACCATAGCTCCCGTGTATCCTCCGATAGCGCAAAAACACGTAGCCTTGTAGGGGAGAATAATAATGCAAGCTTACTAAGCCCAGTAAATGAGCCCTAGCTAGCAGATACGCCAAAGCACGACCGTTATGCCCGTCAGCCCTCCAACAGGACACAGGAGGGAAATGATGATACAAGCTCACTAAGCTCCATAAATGAATTCTGGCTGCAGGATACGCCATTCGAGCCACAGAACGACGAGGACGGCGAGGGCGGAAGTGAGCAAGAGCTGGATCACAGCGAGTATGGAGAAGACTTTGCGGACTGTGCTAAAGAGCGTTGTCGAGAACGCATAACGACTGGAGGGGACAAGCACACCGCATGCTGGAGGAAACCGTCTGTGAACGGTGCTCGGCTGGAGAGAGTGTTGGTCACGACCATGGCTTAAGCTTGGCGGAAATGGCCGAGTTTTTCCGTAGCTCGGGATTATCCAATTCGATGACGAAAGTCAAGCATGCTCGACTAGCCTCAAGTGGAGAGCATCTTTGGAAGAGAGTCCTAACTGGCGGAGACGAACCTCCTATCATCAACATTGGGAAATCTCACTAGGGGGATCCTAATCTCTCCGTCATGTTTAACATCGACGCATTTGTCGCGGAAGCAGCGTCTTTCAAAGCTCTACGGGGATTTCGCTTTTCCTACTACCCTAAAGCCGTCCACAACCTCGATAAACCCATTCATATCTAGTTCCATGGACGGGAGCTACATCAATGTCAGCACATGCGCTTCGGCGAGGCTCTTCACGCCCAGTCGTTTTAGGTCTATATTACCTTCCCGCGTATGCCGTAGACCCAGGAGACTTACCTTACCAAAGAACAGCATACACTGTGGATCGACGAAGTCGTCCTCCCTTCCCTGCGAGAAGTTTTGTCGCCGACATTAATACAGCATTTGCCACCAACGTGGGCCCATAGAGCGAGCAAGATAAGAGCTAAGCATAACAAACATAGAACTCGGGATGTTGGGGGGACTAATCCGATCCATTATCCAGTCAAAGGGGAGTATATGCCTAGCCTATAGGAGCGCATGCTGGAAAAGCTCTTAAAGCTAAGCCTAGCAGAGTTCCGTGGGATGTTCATAGTCATCTATATATATAGAACCAAACTCGTGTAGTATGATAGCAGCTTCTCCAGGCTACGAGATAACTTTACGACAAGGTTAGGGTCAATCGTCGACGTAGATCATCTTATCCTACCTAAGACATTCGTCGACGTTAGAAAGGAGTGTATCTCGTTGCATAGCAACCGTGTTCATTAGTAGAAGAGATGTTGTCTGCGGCAGTGGGGCGCATCAATGAATCCCGCAACCACGTCAGAATGCGGTCTTACCCCGTGAATGGTCTTCGAGATGCAGTAAGCATGAATCTTAATGTTTCCCAAAAGCATTCAATGCATTCGCAGGGCCTCGTTTACGCACAACGTTACGGGAGTTGCAAAAGAGGCCTTTGATGCACGAAAGGTGTTTCCGTTCACAAATAAAAACATTGAGAGTTTGCTAATTCCCGTGAATCTCCTCCAGTTGTGGTCTCGAGCAGGAGGTAGTTTCAGTCGCAGTAACAACATTAATGACCTTGTAGTCGCTGCTGGACAACGGTCATACATCAATTCTTGTAACGGACTAGGCCTATGTTCCGAGGCTGCGCCATCGTGCACAGATATACGGCTCGTGCGGGTGCCTCGCGCTCGTGAACTTTATAACCTCGCGTGGCACTTAATCCTCCCCTTTTCTTCCCATCTTGGTTGTAGATAGCATCTGGACTAGACAGCTGGAATCCAGTTACTAGAGACCGCTCACAATTCTAAGAAACGGCTGAATCTTAGTTTGGAGACTTCCCAAGATAGAAAGTTTGGAACTCAGGAAGAGTATCGAGTATCGTGGGCTCTGCTCCATGAACTTAACCTTAATTCCATAACGTGTAGGCTGGCGGAACCTTAGCCTTACTTATCCATCCCGACAGAGGAGGCTTTAACTTTCCTTCGCTGGGAGCTAAACCAGTGGCTCGGTGCCTTCAACCACATTCGCTAAAGCAATACCCTACTAACGCCGGAGACAGGCGCAATAGGAACTATGCTCGCAAGAGTGATTAAAGTTTCCTGCAATAGCGGAATATATAGATTACCTTGCGACCTGTACCGCGATTTATAGATTTCTAAGACGGATGTTAAGTAGCGCGGACTGCGCTTTAGAGATACGGTAGAGGAAACTAGTATGTTTTTGTCAGGGTTCAATCCTTTCAGGTTACTAGACGCAGGTGAAAGGGTTCAATCCTTCCAAGTTACTAGACGCAGGTGAAAGGTAACGATCCTGCTAAGTTACTAGACGCAGGTGAAAGGTAACTGTTACCTCTTACCTTTCACTAAGCTAGGTAACTGGATCGGGACTAGCCTGCTCTAGCTTATGTATATAGGCAGCACCTCTCCCCCAAAGGTGAGAGGTATCTGCTATTTTATCCATTTCCTTTTAAATTGAGTTTCTTCAACTAAGACCGTCCTAACTGTGCGTGTTAACTGCCTTACATAATAGCAGATCATACAGCGCTTTGGCTCCTCTCTGTGGTTAACACACAGTTACTTAAGCTGTTACCTCTTAGGTAAGTTTAACAGTAAGGTAGTACTAACGTACTAGGACCAGATCCTATCCCCCCTTGGTTAAGCTTTGGGATAGCCCTCGCACGATAGTCGATTTACGGTGCTATCCTCTGCTACTAGTTTAGCTAAAATTTTATAAGCTATTCCCCCTTAGTTAAGCTTTAGAATAGCCTAGAATTTACTAAGTTTCCTTGCTAGTAACCTATTTCGCACCTTAGTACTTGCGCTTTACGCTACCTAAACGCTAGGATTATTATTAACAAGACACGTCCTATTATTCCCTTCCTTAAATAGGAACACTCTAGGGATTACTCTTACTTTTACACACTATAGTCTGTACGTGTGTTTTAATTACGCGCACGTGCTACCTTAAGCACGCATTTACCCTCTAAAACTTCCTAATTAGGTAATTCTCTAAACTTAGCCTGTGCACGACACTCCTAAGTATTTCTCTTAGTCCTAGCAACCTTACCTAACTAATAACACTACTTAACTAATAGTTAAATCTTAAGTCTGCTTACTAAAGCTTAAAGATTCCCTCTAGTTTTACTTTAACTTTTACTTTTACCTCTACATCTACTCTTACTTCTATCTAACCTTCTTTATTCAGCCTAATAGCAGATAGCTCTTATAATAAAGGGTCCTCTAGCTAGCAGCCTAAATTTTAAGCCTATTAGAAAGACAACGCGTCAGCTAAAACACAGGCAGCTTATAATTAACTTAGAGAAAAGGCTCGTTAACGCTAGGAGAAGAATAAGAATAAGGCTATAGAGGATTTAGAACTAGTTATCTTAGAAAACCCTGTTATTAAAGACGTAGAGTACCCTAAATTTGCGCTAATAAGCTTCCGTGCTAACTTATTAACTAAGGAAGTTAACTTATATTCCTTCTCTCGCGATACAACACAGCGTGCTACGGGAGCTTATTAGATATAGCTACGTAAGGAAGCTACTAATCTAGGTCTCCCTAAAGACTTTAATAACTATCTTCCTCTAGGTAGCCTTCTAGGTTTGCTACTATCTATAAGCTTAAGTCTACCTACTTCTATTTAGTAATTAGCACCCTTAAGCATCTAGCTTATAAAGAACTACCCTAGTAAGTTCTTAAGCCTTAATCCTACGCAACTTACACGCCTAATAATACTATTTAGGTGTGCCCTACATACTCTTAACAAGGATAAGAAGTTGTTAGAGACATACTACCTTAACGCTTCTACTCTAAAGCAGGAACTAACTAAACAACAATACAGCTTTACTTAATAAAAGGATAAGCTAGTTAAAGAATATAATAAGCTTAGTAAGTAGTAGAATAAGCTTATTACTAACTATAAGACCTTAGAAGGTTTATTATAAGAAATTAAGAACGAGCGTGACTCTGCGTTACGCGACTGTCTGTTATCTAGCTCTCCTAAGGTTTTAGGCCTTACTAGACTTACCTTATTACAGCCAGCCCTAGAAGCTATAAATAAGCCTCTGCTAGAAGGAATAAGTACGCCTACATAAATCCTCCTACGAGGTAACGCAGCGGGCGGTATTCTTAATAAGTTTAGTTCCCCTCAGCGTGTTCTGCTCTTAACTAACCTTCCTCTTACTTGCGAATACTAAATATCCCTAGGCAATATAGTAACGCTAAGCCCTTATCTAACTAAGCTCTACTATAAGATTAAGGGGTTATATTAGTTCTTATCTATAAAGAATAAGTAAATTCAGGTGCCTCTAGTATACTCTAGGGGTCCTAATTTTTATAAGTAGATTATAAAGATACTTAACTATTTTAAAAATAACAGGTTAGACTAGTAATATAATAACATGCGAGCATAATTTATCTTTTAAGCTACTAGCAGTTCTGCTTAAACCTTACTGCAAGAGCCTAATAGGCTTTTATATTAATATAAGGACGACTTTAAGTATTTTTATATCCTTAACTCTATCTTTAGTAACTATAACTACTATATTATAGTAAAATAGTAATATAATACTTTAGTCTTCCTAGAACGTAGCTCGCTAGAATACCCTACTACAGTTAAAGCATAGGCTCTGTTCCAGACAGAGTTTAACACTATCGCTACTTAGCTTAGATAGATTACTATGACTCGAGCGTATAAGCTTCGGGCTAAGCTTTTAGGCTATCTCTAACAGAGCCTTAGCAGCGCGCCCGCTGTCTATACTACTACTAACTTCTAATCTTTTTATAATACATTTAATAATGCATGTCAGAGCTACGACCTCTAGCAATTGCCTTAGTATCTCGCTAATTAAATAAAAGGGCGTAACGCGCTAGCTAGACTAAGCCTAGCACCGCCTTATAAATTTGTTCTAAGGACGGCGGCGGATAAGCCTATTAAGAAAGCTAGTAAGCCTGCTCTAAGCCTATGTCTGTTGTTTAAAGATAATAGAACAGGTAACTACAAGCTGGCTAACAGTCCTAAGCCTTATAACGCGGACTCTAGCCGTAACTAGTATTAAGGAAATCCGCGCAGTAACCTAGCTACTAATTATTACGTGCACGTAAGCCTAGAGACTAGTAACTCTGACTATAAAGAAGCCTCTAACAGCAACAGTAACAAGGCTAAGGACGTTATTTATTTAAGGAAAGAGTAACCCTAGATAAAAGTCCTTTATCTAGGGTTAATAATTAGTCTTAGGAAACCGCGCTAGCTACTACCTACTAGGGCGGCATACACAAGCCCGTGGCACAGGCACTCCTGCGACGCACGTAAGCTGTCTAGAAAGATAAGCTATATCTAGACAGCTTAGACTAGTTCGCTTTCTTAAGCATAATTAGATAATAAGAAAACGCCCTCTACGTTGCCTAGACATTAGCAGACAATAGAGTAGATACAAACTTTATCTAACAACGGTTCCTCTAGCTCACCTAGGAGTTCTAACTAATTCCTCTTATTACGCCTATTATATATAAAAGATATAAAAGCGTTACTTTAGAATCTATTACTTATAAGGTTAAATTCTATATAAAAATTAATTCCTACTTTAAGCACACTTCTGCCTATATTCTTAACTAGTATAGGGCCTTTAACCTAGTATTAGGATTCCGCTAGAAGAAACTGCACGCACTACGCTTTAATTACTGTTAGGGTATAATTAAATTCCCTAACGCATACTACTAAACAGAATACTAGTAATACTTACATACACTATAAGTCGTCTGCGAGCGAGCTACGCCTAACGCCTCTACACAGCTAAGCTCCTCTATAGATAGTAGGAATAAAGGCAAGACTAGCTAATAACAGGCAAAGTTAGATACCGCAGCCCCAGCAAAGCCAGATAATAAACACTAAGTACTACACTAGCAAACTAAACCTGCGGTAGGCATTAAGGTCGTCTCGCTATAAGCTATTTAGGCGTTTACTAAATAAAAAAACTACCCTCTATTTATAATAGTTCAGCGCTTACTACTAGGAGTGTTATAAAAAATCCGTCGCGCAGCAGCATAAAAGGACTATAATAAGTTCTTTAACCCTCCTAAGGAAGTCTTATTAAGAGACATCCTGCCTCCGCACCTACTTAAGGAATATGCCTTAATTATTCCTATATTTAATAAAGCAGCTGCGGCTAAGCTTCTAGATTACTTAGAACATAACTATAAGATTAAGCTTAAGCTAGGAGCTAAGGTACCTAATTATTAAGTAAGACTATTTTCTAGTAAATAGTTTAAAGCTATTAAGTAATATATTTAGGAGATAGAGGCCCGGGATTTTATCTTCTAGAGACCCTCTACTGCACGAAATAACTTACTTATTATTACTAAACCTAGTAGTAGTATCTAAGTCTGTGTAGATTATTAAGACCTTAATAAAGCCTCTGTTAAGGATTAATACCTAATTCCTTTCTTCCGCGAGACTTTAGCTAAGCTTAATAAAGCTGTTATCTTTTCTAAATTTAATATCGTGCACGCTTTTTATTAAATTCGCATAAAGCCTAGTTTAGAGTAGCTTACTACTTTCTCTACGCGTTAGGGCACTTATTAATACCGCGTTATGCCTATAAGCCTCTGTAATACTCTAGCTATATTTTAAAGAGTAATTAACAGCGCTCTTTTTAAGTACCTTAATAAGTTTTGTACTACCTATCTAGATAATATCTTAGTTTTCTTAGAATTAGTAGAAGCCTATATAGAGTATGTTAAAAAGGTGCTTACGCGCCTTAAGGAAAAAGAGTTCTATGTAGACCTGCGTAAATTAGAATTTTACATAGACTGTATTAAGTTCCTAGGTATAATAATTATAAATAAGGGCATTAAAATTAACCTAGAGAAGATTAAGGCTGTATAGTAATAGGAAACACTAAAGACTACCTAAGATGTGCTCGCTTTCCTTAGGTACACTAGCTTCTCCTAGCGCTTTATTAAAGGCTACTTAAAGATAGCGTTACTGTTTACACGCCTTATTAAGGCTACTATTATAGAAAAGAAAAGTAGCTATCCTAATAAACCTGCTTATAAGAAGGTTCGTTATAAGCTAATTATATAGGGGGAGGAGGAAGTAAATGCTTTTAAGGCTCTTAAAGTAGCATTTCGTGTAGGCGTAGTATTAAAGTATTTTAATCCTACTAAGTAAATCTATATCTTTACTAATGCGTTAGGATAGGTATTAGGCAGGGTTATAAAGTAATATAATAATAAGGACGTCCTATAACCTGTTACTTTCTTTTTAAAGAAACACTCCCTAGCAGAGTATAACTATAATATCTATAATCTTAAACTTATAGTAATTATATAGGTATTTAAGGAATAGGAGCCTAAACTTATAGGCTCTTCTTAACTAATATAGGTAATAACAGACTATAAGAACCTAGAATAGTTTATAATAACTAAAAAACTTAGCTAATAGTAAGTATAGTAGTTCTTATTTCTTAGCTAGTTTAACTTTAAGATTATCTATACCCCTAGGGAAACTAACAGTAAAGCAGACGCTTTAAGCTGTTAACCTTAGAATACCCTAATAGACGTAGAAGACCCTTATTATAGTACATAGGCTGCTATTCTTAGACCCTAAGTACTCTCCCTAAGCATGTAACTAGCAGTTGCAACAGCCTTACGCGCCTTAGCCCTTAGTTAACCTAAGTCCCTAGACTAAATGTCTTAAGAACAAGCTAAGGTAGTGTAATTTTACTTTACCCGCGCTTGTAAAATAGACTTTCCTATAGAATTTAATAATAATAATAATAATCTTACGCCTATTAACAGTATAATAGATCCTTCGCTGCCCCGTTACGAGGACAACTATCAGTTAACAGAAGAAATCCTAAACACCGCGTACGCTAACGACGCTATAGCTAAAAAGGCCTTTAAAGCTATTAATATAGAAACTGCTAAATTACTATTATAGTTTTATAAGAATAGCTACTACTTCTCTACTGCAGACCTGTTAAGCACAGGTAAAGGAGCTTCCTAACGCCTGTAGATAGATAAGACTAGGCTTTACGTGCCTCCTAACCTATAGTTGCGCCAACGTATTATAGAGTTATGTTACAACTATTAAATCGCTAGTTATAAGGGCCCTCGCAACACGTTCTTCCTTATATACTTACAGTATTACTAGCTAAAGATGCACCTGTTAATTAAACGGTATTACGACGCGTGCGCTACTTATCGCTAAATAAAAAGCCCTTAGGACGGTAAGCATAGTTACTTGCAGCTACTACTAGTGCCTTATAGACGCTAGACAGAAATCTTAGTTAATTTTATTTAAGATTTACCTGCCTCTTAGCTAGATAGCTGTACTTTTAAGAATATCCTTGTTATTATAGACCGCCTCACAAAAAGATAGTATTTTTTCCCTACGTATAGCTGTACCGCAGCTGAAGCTGCTAGGTACTTTATAGAGGTCTTTAAATTATATAGCATTCCTCTTAGTATTATCTCTAACTATAGTTTAAATTTTGTTAGTTAGTTTTAGAGGCGGGTCTGTAAGCGACTGCGTATCTAACAGCGCTTATTAACGGCCTATCACCCTAAATCAGACGGGCAGACTAAGCGGGCAAATTAAGCCTTAGAAATTTATCTTTATTAGTACATTAACTACGAGCAAACTAACTAGGCTGCCTAGCTTTACGTTGCTAAGTTTTAGGCTAATAATATAGTTAACGCCTCTATAGGCATAACGCTATTCTTTATAAATCTTAGATATTACCCTTGCAGTAGCATACACCTAGGGGAAAACTACGACGAAAAGCTTAGTAGCGCTGCAGCTAGTAATAAAATCTAGGCAGATAAGCTTATAAACACCTACGCAGACCTAGTCACTTATTTATAAGAATAAATGCTATAGGCTTAATAGGAATAAGCTCACTACGCTAACACCTCTTACTAATTAGTGCTAAAGTACGCTGTTAGAGACTAAGTTATAGTTAACATAATTAATTAGTCTACTAAACAGGAATTAAAGAAGCTAGACCTTAAGTAGGTAGGGCCTTACAGCGTTATAAGAGTTGTGTATAACAGCCGGGCGTATTAATTAGACCTTCCACTAGACATGTTAGGCAGCAGAGTTTTTCCTGTGTTTTACTCTAAGCTTCTTTAGCCTGCGCCCTTAAAAGAGCTTCTAGATTAAGCGTTAGCTTAGCTAGTAGCTGTTAAGGTAATTAATCCTAATAGTAAGGTTTAAGACAAGTAGCTTATTAACAATTTTCTTAATTACTAGCAAACTAGCGTTAAAGGCTGCTAAAAGCGCAAGTAGTAGTACCTAATTAAATAGACTGGATACCCGAAACCTACCTAGCACCTAGCGACTAAGTACCCTAACAACTACGACGCTTATCTATTTTATTAGCGACAGCCTGATAAGCCTAAGCTACCTACTTATCGCATGCCTCTAAATTAGTTACTACTTAATAAGGATAGGCTAGCTGCAGAAGAGTATCTTAGCGGCGACGAAGGTATCTAAAAAGTTTTACTTAAGTTAGCGCGCCTCAATTTACCTCGATTTGCGCGCCTCTAGCCTCAATTTACGCGCCTTTAGCCTCAATTCGCGCATCTATAGCCTTAAGATTGCCCGCCTTCGCCCTCACTCTGCGCAGTGCGCCTCGCTTTACGCGCCACGTCTAAGAACCTTGTAACTAAACGAAAATTACAAAGGTTACTCCTATATATATCGTACGAAGGTCTTTAGGTTCTATTTTCGCGTCGCAGGGTAGAAGTGTTAGAAAACACCTTAGAGCTCAGTAATTTTATATAGGAAACTATTTAGACATGCGCAGCGCTATACAAAGCCTATTACTGGATTTATTAAGTTAGAGGGACTTAGTAGTAAACGGTTTTCTTATGTTTTATCTTAAATTTTTGTCTCTCAGTTCAGGGGCCCTCACTATTTTAAAGGGGGGGGTCGTGTCAGGGTTTAATCCTTTTAGGTTACTAGACGCAGGTGAAAGGGTTTAATCCTTCTAAGTTACTAGACGCAGGTGAAAGGTAACGATCTTGCCAAGTTACTAGACGCAGGTGAAAGGCAACTGTTACCTCTTACCTTTTACTAAGCTAGGTAACTAGATCAGGACTAGCCTGCTCTAGCTTATGTATATAGGCAGCACCTCTCCCCTGAAGGTAAGAGGTATCTGCTATTTTGTCCATTTCCTTTTAAATTGAGTTTCTTTAACTAAGACCGTCCCAACTGTGCGTGTTGACTGCCTTACAGTTTTAGTTACAGCCTTCTATGTTCGACTGGACATTGTTCCAGTTTAAGGGTGAAATACAATTAGAATTCCAATTCTTTATTCCAGACTCGTAACGCGCGTATAAAGAACGACGCAGTTAGGTAAGTAATGCGACCAAACTTTATAACAGAATAACCGACATTGCAAAATTTATAGACAAAGGTAGACGTCGCGAGCATCAGCTTAAGAGAATTCGAAGAATCTGTTTTCTCACTTTAATAATGCAGATGCTTTAATATAATGTTAAAAACCAGCTGGCAGAGCCTCCAAAGGACCTCGAGAGCTATAACAACGGGATTTACTACGCTTGGCTGCGAAGTTACTACTCTTGCGATTTCAGTATTCCGAAGCCGTGGCGGGTTTGCAGGACGTGGAAAAAGTCCCTAACTTAGGCTGATTTAATTCAGCAGCTATTCAACTAGGACGACAAAGACCGGTACAAGATCTCTTTCCGACGAGATAGATAGGACTACATGCAGTTTCGTTTGATAACCCGACATACTTACATACGGGTTTACGAGCATTGTAGGGTGTCAACAGGTGTTTGGGGTTCGGGTTAGGGCTAGAATTTTTGCCCCTGGGGGTGAAACCTCTTCTAATAGTAAGTTTAACGAATAAAAATTCTTACCCTTAGGGGTAAAACCTCTTACAGCGATAAGTTTAACGAGTAGAAATTCTTGCCTCTAGGGGTAAAACCTCTTACAGCAATAAGTTTAACGAGTAGAAATTCTTGCCCCTAGGGGTAAAACCTCTTACAGTAATAAGTTTAACGAGTAGAAATTCTTGCCCTAGGGGTTGAAACCTCTTATAACAGTAAGAAAAGTAATAGTAAGAAAAGGTAGGTGCATAGTCGCATTTCTACAGCCTTACAACTTAGTGCAGCGTGTAACAGCTAAGTTCGTTTACCCCCAGGGGCTAAAACTAGCCTAACTAAGATTTATCAGGTCACGTCTAGTCCTTTGCACCTAGGGGCAAGATACGCTATTAGTATAAAGCCCGCTCTCCTAAATTCTATCGCCTTATCCTCTTAGAATACTAATAATAAAGCGTAAATCTAACTCTTAACCTACGAAGTTAGCAAAATAACCCTAAATCCGCGAAAATAATTCTACATAAAGTAGACCGCTATCCACCTTTTAAGACGTAGAATCTGCACGTATTTAAGCTGAACTATATTGTTTAGCAACTATACAATTTCCTATTAATACGCTCACACTAACTTAGAGTATTAGCACGAATAGACCTATAGACTATAAGCATGTCTAAACGTTATGTCGCATATTTATATAAAATAGCAGGGTTAAACATAAATCGTAGGATAATCCTCTTCTAGTCTTATATACACAGCAAGAGGTAGAGAGAATAATAAGCTACCTTAAAGAGAAAGAATTAGATTGAGATAGTGCGGCTAGGGCAGGCTTAGTAATACTAGAATAGCCTTTATTTAATAACTAGACTTTAGTAAATAGAGGAATAGCTAAACTTATAGCTAGTTAACATCGCGCAGATGCCTTAAGGGAATACGTACGCTAGACGGGTTCTAGTGATGAAGAATTGTAGTAGGTCTGCGACATCTATAACAAAGGTATATATCCTACCTAGCTTACTCTATTTATATAAGTAATAATATAAAGTAGACACTTTACTGTACGGCCTTAATATAAAGCTTCGAGTAAACTAACGCAACCTAACGCTACAAGATACTTATAGTTAAATATAGAGATAATTAGCCGCAATGTCTACTGTAGATAATAGCCTATTTTAAGGAACTAACTCTTAGATAGAGCGCAAGATGCTTAAGGCCCTTAGGCTTAGTAGCCTAGTTAAGTTTCCTATCTATTAACTAGTCACGCTTTAGAAGAATGCTAATTAGAGGTCTATAATTACACGCTAGTGTAAGACCACGCTTAGTTAAGCTACATTTACAATCTTAACGTGGGAGTAGATAGTAAGCTGTAGAATAGATAATGTAAGTCTCTAAAATAATGCGTATATATAAAATATACTAAGCAGAGAGTCTCTAGTATTAGTTTGCTACCTTTAACTATATGCTTAACGTTATTTTACAGCTATCTAATAGTAACCCTAAATGTGTTACTATGTTACGAACAGAAAGTGGGAAGGCGGCGGTTATGAGGATGAGGGAAGAGGCACGGACGGCCAGCGAGGAGACCGAGCCTCTAAACCAACCGATAACGCCAGGATCACGTGATCCCAGGAAACCTACGCCAAGACGGACTATGTCCTATAGGACGGAGACAAACCTAGAAATCCTAGAGGGGGCCTTATAGGAATCCCATAAGACAATTATATATATAGACTCGCATAATGTGGCCCTACGGCACATTGTGATTAACTTAAGACAATCTACAAGTATACTACTATTTAATACTTCTACCTTTAACCTAGCCTGCACATCTAAAGAATACTCTAAAGATATCTACTAGTTAACACTAGTTACTTTATATTATAACTACTTAATTAGATCTTTAACATTTTAATTACTCTTAAGATAAGCAGCCCTAGTAAATACGTAGCTACCCCTAATTCTTTAACCGTGTCTACTAAAGGACGTCTGATCAGCAAACCTACTATGTTTAGTAGTAACTGACGACACCTTAAAGGATAGTTACTCTAACTTAACCTCTACTTTTACCTCTATAAGGATATTAATAAAAGTAATAAGGCACCTATCGCGATTACTTACCTTACGGGTAAAGCGCTAGACTAGGTTATACTACAACTAGAACAATATATAGACTAAGGAATTGTAGATGCAGAGAACACGGAAATATTTAAAGATTAGGATAAGTTTAAAAAACATATCTAGCAGATCTTTAGGATGCAGACTAAGAAAGTTACAGCAGAATAACACATACAAGAACTAAAATAACACACCTCTGTTACTAACTACGCTAATAGGTTTAAATAATACTCTATAATTATTAGATAGGATAATAAAGCTCTTAAAAGAATATTCTAGTAGGGCCTAAAACTACAGGTTAGAGAGGAACTTATAAGAACGGGATTTATTATTAAAGACCTAAACAACCTAATTAATAACTATATAAGGATTAATAATAACCTATATAAACTAAACTAGGAACTATAGAGCTACAGAAAAGGAAGAACAAACTACATAGGTAAACAGAAAAGCTATATTCGCTACCTAAGGAACACTTACACTACTAGCTACTACACTTCTAATAAACTAGAACTAATATATTTAGATAACGTTAATAAGAAGTAAGGGAATAGGAAAGTAGGAAACTAGAAGACAGATGCAGAGAAGATAAAAGGTAATTACTATAATTACAGGAAGAAGGGACACTTCGTAAAAAATTATAGATAAAAGAATAAAGTTACCTAACTTAAAGTTAATATAATTAAAAACTTTAATAACACCTAATTTAGAGACTAAGAGGTAGTTACTACACCTAACTATAGCACTAGACTCTTATTACTACTACAGTAGGACAACGACTAGATTATAGGAACCTACAGACAGGTTCCCTTAAATACTTAGGAGATTAACTAGAATAATAAGGCTCTAGCAGAACTACATCTAGGGACCCTAGTTAACTAGAACTAACTACTACCTACAGAAAGTATTAAGGAAGTACAGGCACTAGATAACAAAACACAGAGAACATAAGGTATACCAGCACTATAGAAAATACACAGTAGAAAATACGTGTGCATGCGATGCTAGGACCGGAAGATAAAATACAAACCCTTAAATTAGAATAATATATATTAGGAATACGTAATAGAGAATATTAAGTATTTTAGATTCTCTACAGAATAAGCTAAGTAACAAATTAAATAAAAAGCTTTAGCCTAAGTAGAGAAGGGACAGAAACTCTTTTAATACAACTACGACTAGAGAAACCTAAAACACAGGCTACTATTATATCTCTGCTGTACATACGATTACTGTAATTACTATTACGCTATTAAGCTATAAGAAGGACACTTCCTAATACTAAAAAGGGCGTGCAAATAGTAATAGTATAACTATTAACGGGATAATTATATTAACTACTTATAAGACAAACAAATAACAAACTATTTCCTAGGATATAATAATAAGCATACTGTAAACTAAAATATTATTATAAACAAGCGATGCACTAATAAATTATAGTAAACCTGCATGAATCTAGGATGTGAGCGCCACAAGCTAGAAAAGGAAGTAAACAGCTTTAAGGAAATTCTTTTTTAGACAGAAATTAGAAGTTAAACCTTCCTATAGTAAGAAGGCTAGAACTAGACAAGGGATTTGTCTACGACTAGACGGCACTAATAAGCAGTGTTAGGCTATCTAACAAAAGGAAGAGAGTCTCTTCTAACTCGGAATAGAACTCTAAGGAAAGGAGCTAAAGGCACTAATAGATTCTAGATTATAAGCAAACTACATCTCTAGGATAGCTATGTTAAAAGTAAGGCTATAACCTGTCTTAAAGAAAACACTCTACTAGATAACAGTAGTAAATAGAAAATTAGGAGGGATGATAACCTATAAGGTTACTACTAGCCTTAGCCTAGCCTCTAAAACATACTAGGTTAGACTAGACGTCTTTAGGACAGCCGCCTATAATGTTATACTAGAGCTACCTTAGTTAAGGCACTTTAACCTAGTAATTAACTAGACAAAATAAAGAGTGTCTGTGCGTACAAAGAATAACGTAAGAATACCTACGCAGCAGTTGTATGCCTTAGTAGATAAGAAGACGATAATAAATATTAAACCTTCGTAAAAAGCTAAGAAACAGCTACTTCGTTAGCAGCTAGTAAAGAACGCTGAGAAGAACAAGGAGTTAGTTACTACTCCTAGGATCCTAGAAGAATATAAGGAATTTAGAGATATATTTACTAAAAAGGTAGGAAGGGAAGCACTACTAAAACACTAAGAATAGGACTATAAGATAGAACTTATAGAAGGCAAGCAGCCTAGGTTCGTACTAATATACTGCCTAAGCAACCACAAGCTAGGCGTCCTAAAGAAATATATTAATAAAAATTTAGCGAAGGGTTTTATTAGGAAATCTAAGTCCTTAGCAGGATATCCTGTCCTGTTTGCGCTAAAGAAAGATAGAGCGTTAAGGTTATGCATTAACTATAGGAAGTTAAATAACATTACTAAAAAGAACTGCTACCCGCTACCTAATATATAAGAACTACGCAATAAATTAATAGGAGCTTAATACTTTACTGCACTAGACCTAAGAGGAGCGTACAACCTTATTAGAATAAAAGAAGGAGAAGAGTAGAAAACCACCTTTAGGACACGATACAGACATTACGAGTACATAGTAATGCCCTTTAGCTTAATAAACGCACTAGCAACGTGTTAAGATTTAATTAATAACGTCTTAGCAGAATGCCTTAACATATATACTATAGCCTACCTAGACGACATTCTAGTTTACTCTAGAAATATAAATGAACACAGAGAACATATTAAGGAAGTACTACGACGATTAAGGGACTACCACCTTAAGTTAAAACTAGAAAAGTGCGAATTTCACAAAGAAGAGGTAGAATTCCTAGGATATATAGTTGGAAGATAAGGAGTGCGGATTAGCGAATTAAAAATTAGGACAATCTAAGAATAGAAAACACTACAAACAGTTAAAGACATTCAGTTATTCTTAGGATTTATTAACTTTAATCGATAATTTATTAAGGACTTTGCTAAGATTATAACACCCAGGCCTTATGAACACCCAGAACTATGCGGTCTCCCCCTTTTTTCTCTTGCCCTGTGCGTTCGCTAATCTTACGAAACAGAAGGAGAACACCTAGAAGAATGCGTCCGCCCCCTTTATTCTGCGACTAAACCTTTCTTAGCTAGTTCTCTAACCTAGATTAGCTAGTACCTACGCGTAACGCGTTAGAGCATAAATCGCGTTCCTAGACGCGTAACTACGCGTTCTATATAATAGAATAAATAAGAGTAAAAGCGAAAGGGAACAAAAGAGAGAAAAAGAAAGAGTATCTATGATGTTTACCTTTCTCCTATCCTACAGCGTCCTTGTCTGCCGCCAGCATACCTGCGCTGTCTACGGCCTAGATCAGCACCTAGAGCGCCAGCATAGTATACCTGCAACGCAGCGGAGAGAGCTGCTCGCAGCCTACCAAGGCCTTAACTTAAACCCGCTAGCAGAGGTCCCTCTCCCTCAACCAAACAGCCCGCCTATCGCGGAGCTAGGTTCCCCACAGGACGCATTTCTCTGCTGTAATCACGTCGCTAGCAGTAGCAGTAGCAGTAGTAGTAGTAGCACTACTACTAGCAAGCGCTGCGGCTTTCTAAGCACAAGCCGTAAGTGTATACAGAAACATATAAACGAGCAGCACGGTATAAAGCTTACACGATGGTCCTCTGCCTCTGCGACCTCGTACCAGGAGCACGCTACGCAGCTATGGAGGCCAGTTAAGGTGCAGACTTTTTTCCGCGAACGGCGCTACGTCCGGTACTTTGTAGTACAGGCAGAGGTACAGGAGCAGGCACAGGAGCAGGCACAGGAGCAGGCACAGGAGCAGGCACAGGAGCAGGCACAGGAGCAGGCACAGGAGCAGGCACAGGAGCAGGCACAGGAGCAGGCACAGGAGCAGGCACAGGAGCAGGCACAGGAGCAGGCACAGGAGCAGGCACAGGAGCAGGCACAGGAGCAGACGCAGGATCAGCATTCGGGGCAGCAACAACAGCAGAGAAAGCGGCTAGACCCTAAGGAGAGGCTCACTAGCTTGTTAGCTGAGTGGGAAACTATTGAGCGTCAGGATAACAAGGCAATCAGCCAAATCGCTGAAGAGGCCTTAGCCTACGACCGCACTAGCTAGTTAAAACGGACGCAATGGGAGCAGCACCTTAAAGCCTACCCAGACTGGAAGCAGCTCGCCTACGCTGTGCGACCGCCAGGCGACGACGAGCTAGTATTACAATGTACGGTACGCCGCGTTGAAGAGGTAGTTGAGCAGGCTGTCAAGGGGCTCAGCTCGCTATCGATTGAGACGTTGCGCTGGCTACGTAGTGCAACACCACAGCAGTCTGATTGTCGCCCTCTAGGTCGTATGCAGAAGATAGAAAGCCAACGTCGCGCAGCACGGCTCTGGGCACGACTTATTTGCTACTGCCTGCGGTTAATTGCTGCCGGAGAGAAAGAGAAGGAGGAGGAAGACGCAGAGGACAGATTCCAGCATATCGTCCGCCTATTCCCCTAGCACGGAGGGCAGAAGCAGGAAGCAGTAAAGCTCTAGAGACTACTGACTGCTGCCGACGGAAGCAGTCACGTAGCTGAACAGCAGAAGGCTATCCTAAGCCTATCTAAGGCACTGTTCTGCCAGGAGGTATACTGTCAGCCGTTTCATAGCGGTATAATCTACTTCCTCGCCGCGCTAGCTATTAACCCAGATACGAACCGACTACGCGACGCCTCGCAGTTCTCAACGCTTCTTAGCTTAATCGTCTACTGCGTCCGCGTCCTAGCAGCTGAAGCTTTCCTCCCATCTACCCAGCGCGCAGAGCAGGGTGCTGCTAAGACAGCTGCTCTACTACATTAGCGAGCGCGCTATCTCGTCGATAGCTCGCATAGCCCGATGAGCATTATAATTAGTCTACTTGCCTACGCTAAGCATATCTCTCTACGTACCCCAGGCTGTATTGCAGGCAGTATGTGGTAGTCTCCTAACCGCCAGACGTTCTTCCTTAAAGGCCGGCCTATTAAGCTAGAGCGCTTTCGCGCTATGGCACAAGGACTAGTAGCGAAGGCAGAGCAGATCCTTTGGGGGGAACTGCTCTGGGTAGAGGAGCAGGCACAGCGACGCTCTACTAACCTAGCAGCTATCTAAGACAATGTGACAACAGCACAGCGAGCAGGCTGCTTCTTAACACTAGCTCAGCTTAAAGAGGGCAGGGACTGGGTTCTCGCGCGGCTCGCGAGCGTGCTAGCTGCGCAGCAACTATATACATTAAGAGGGGAGCAGGAAGGCGAGGAGGGCAATCAAGGCAGCCAAGTCTACCAAGCTAAGGCGTCTATACTGTGGCATAAGCAACAGGTGTAGCGATATCTCCAGCGCGTGGGACGCTTCCTTGAGCTACTCTGTCTCGCGGTCTATATTACAGGCGGGCAGCCAGCGCGCGGGCCTGAGTTACTGTCAGTTTGGTGGCGTAATGGGGTGCTCCAGGATCGCAACCTCTACGTGATTGATGGGCAGGTTACGCTAGTCACCCGCTACCACAAGACGCAGGCGCAGTGGGATCGACCTAAGGTAGTTCCGCGCTTCCTGCCAGAGGCAGTAGGGCAGTTGATCGCAGCGTACCTGCTCTACGTACGGCCTCTGCGGGCGATGCTGCTAGCTAGCCAAGGTAAAGTAGCTTTAGCATTGATGAACGACTACCTCTGGGCAGACAAGGATAAGCTCTGGGATATAGATAGGCTTACGCGTGCGTTAGCGGTCGAGTCAGTAGAGCTTCTAGGCACGCGGCTGACGATCCAGGAGTACCGGCACGTAGCTGTAGGTATTGGGCGCGAGGTAGTAGGACAGCGGTTTGCAGCAGGCTATTGTCAGGAGAAAAAGAGTCGCGGTAGTCACTGGGCGTTTGCGCCTGAGGTAGACGGTGGCAGTGACGGCGAGGAGGACGGAGAGGATCCGCTTGAGCTACAGAGCGGGCGTTTTACGACGACAGGACTAGTAGCCTATGCTGTACAGGCTGATATAGTACAGGGGCTAAGTGTTCGTTCAATTGACGTCTTCCGCACGTTAAGCTATAGCTGGCACGCCTTCCTTAGCTTCCTTCTACATACAGAGGCGAGTAGAAAGAGGAAGCAGGAGCAGAGCAGCCTAAGCGATAGAGACGAGCCGCAGAAGAGGCAGCAGACGCAGCAGTTCCAGCAGACGCAGCAGTTCCAGCAGACGCAGCAGTTCCAGCAGACGCAGCAGTTCCAGACGCAGCAGTTCCAGCAGACGCAGCAGATGCAGCAGTTCCAGCAATTCCAGCAATTCCAGCAGTTTGAGCAGTTTCAGCAGTTTCAGCAGTTCCAGCAGTGGCAACGGTGGCAACTGAGGCAGAATTAAAGGCAGTAGTTAATAAGTCGCATGTTGTTATTACAGCAGACTCGTGGCGGATAAAGCTGCACAGGCTAAAGGATCTTCGGCTGCTACCGTGCCAGCAGGTACTACTTACAGCTACGTTGCCGCCGTCGCAGGAGAGGCAGCTACAGGAGGTAATGTTAATGCGCGGAGCAACAATTATCCGCGCAGAGACAACGCAGCGACGTAGGACGCAGTATACAGTAGTACGCTGCAGGCGTAAGGTAGAGCTGCAGGAGACGGCTGTAGAGCTCGCGCGCAGGCTGATGGACAAGGCAAGGTTGCTTAGTAGCGCGCAGGTAGCAGAGGTAGCAGGAGGACGAGAGGTAGCAAGAGCGAAAGGGGTTGTGTACTGTCGCAGCAAGGCGCTGTGTGAGCAGCTAGCAGGGCGGCTAGGCTGCGTAGCGTACCACGCAGGCATGCCCGAGCGTGCAGAGGTACTAGAGAGGTAGAGACAGTCAGGAGGGCTAATCACGTGCACGTCAGCGCTTGGAGTAGGAGTAGATATCGCGCAGGTGCTCTTCACGCTGCATGTAGAGAGGCCGTGGGGGATGGTTGATTTTGTGCAGGAGAGCGGGCGAGCGCGAGGGGCAGGCAAGGCAGTGATTCTAGTGGTGCAAGGACAGCAGTGGCAGAAAGCTGAGGCAGAGGCAGAGGCAGAGGCAGAGGCAGAGGCAGAGGCAGAGGCAGAGGCAGAGGCAGAGGCAGAGGCAGAGGCAGAGGCAGAGGCAGAGGCAGGCAGAGGCAGAGTCAGAGGCAGAGTCAGAGGCAGAGGCAGAGGCAGAGGAGCAGCAACCGATGAACGATAGCGAGGTGATGGACGCGTTTATTAGCACAGTAGGTTGTTGAAGAGCAGTAATAAGTTGGTATATAGACGGCAGGCAATTATCTTGTAGACAGCTACAGGCAAGAGCAAATACAGGAGTAGACGGCGCAGCAGACGGCGCAGCAGAAGGCGCAGAGATAGCGTTCTGCGATAACTGTGAGGAGCAGGAGTATAGAGGGCAGAAACAGTGGCAGGACGAGGAGCAGCTACAGGCGAGGCAGGAGCAGGTAGTACGGGCGAAGCTCGATGAGCTATCACAGACGACGTGTCCATACTGCTGGGGTATGTTGCATGAAGTATTCAGGAGGGAGGAGGGCAAGGTGGTAGTACAGCAGGAGGAAGAGGAGGAGGAGTATGAGGCAGGGCAGCAAGAGGAGGAAGAGGCGGAGCAACAGACTAAGCAGCAAGCTGAGCAGCAAGCTAAGCGGCAGGCCGAGCAGCAGACCAAGCTGCAGACTGAGCAGTAGGCCGAGCAGCAGGCCGAGCAGCAGGCCAAGCAGCAGGCCAAGCAGCAGGCCGAGCAGGAGCTCGAGCAGAGAGAGCGCGAGGCGGCAGTACATAGTCTGTGGCAGTGTCCGCGGCTTAGGCAGGAGGGGTTGCAGGATATAGAGGAGCTGCGGAGTAGGGTAAGGTATAAAAAGGAGGTTTAAACGTGCTGGAAGTGTGGGATAATAGAGTATCTCTGCGGCAGAACGCAGGGTAGTAAGCAGAGCAGCAAGCAGAGCTGTAAGCAGAGTAGTAGGCAGGCAGATTGTGCATAGCCGAATGTAGCGATAGCAGTACTATATAGGCTACGAGTAGTAGCAGAGGCAAAAGCAAAGCTAGAGGTAGGTAGAGGAATTTAAGATAGTAGGCTTTGGGAGGTAGGATATTAAGGGCAGGTAGATAGTAAGGAGGAGCTAGGTAGATGGATAGGAGAGGTATATCAAGATAGGCGGATTTTTAAGCATATTACTACTCAGGTATGCCGCTAGGGAATGCCCCCCTCTCCTAAACTAAACCCTTTCGGGAAGTCATTGCCTCTTCCAGCCAAACCCCCTCGCATCTTATGCGACCTCTCTACGCGCACACATGTTACGCGTCAACGCGCTTTTGCTTGCTAACTTATTACGAACATCCTTCTCCCCAACTACTACAGCTTACTGATTAGCTCTATCTTACTGCGTACTCCTTGTACTTCTTACTAGCCGTAGAGCTGCTATAACGGCTTAACTCGGATTAAGAGAGCTCCTTAAGCAGCTTAATCTCCACGTCAACGAGCCTGAGCCAGTTATTATCTGTCGCCTGTGTAAATTTACTCTGCATAGCACTAGTAAGTCTATCGCTGATTATGTGGTTAAAAAACACAACTATTCTAGGTATATAACGAAGCAGCTACGCGAACTTCTTAAACTGTACAACATCCTAGGCCTAAGAGAGCTCCGCCTGCGACTAGACTACTCTCCGCCTTATCCCTATCTTACTAATTACCTTAGAAATACGTGTAAGCATTATAGCTATAAGACGACGAGCATTAACCTTATAGGTCGCTATTTATCTGCTAAGCACGGCGTAAAGCGCAAGTCCTTGATATAGCTCCATGATCATGTTAGCTGAGGCCTGATGCTCTAAAGCTAGGACTATAATAGGGCGTACGGTTATTAGATTGTGAAACAGGATTGTACATCTGCTACTCGCAGTTCTGTCGTCGACAGCAGCTTGCAACAGACCTCTGCACCGCGCCTGCAGCGCCTTAAACAGCTACATCTTAAAGAACTTAAACGCATAAATCGTCGTCGAACGAATATAACTAATAACCTTGGCGGTTGCGACATAGCTTTGAACACGAACTAGATGCGACGCACTGGATAGGCGGAAACCTTTGCTGGTGCAGAGCGCAGGCTCCTTGTGCAGCTCGCGCAGATCCCTGTTGTTACGGTGCAGAATCTGCACCTTAGACTCTACGGAGGCGTAGACCTATACAGCTGCAAGGAAGATAAGTATAGACTAAGCCTTCTAGTCGCAGCGCTAGACTAAGTCTTTGATTAATATGAAGACACAGTCCGCTATACTGATGTTTTAATCTAGTGTCTGCTTTATAGTTTATACCCTGATCGCACGTATAAGGCGCCTTTTAAGTTAGTTAGTCGTAAGGTAACTACCTAAAGATATAGAAGGATCTTTAAGATAGTTTTCTGTTTCTGTGTACGCTTCTAGAGGCTGGACAAGTGCGCACGATAAAACCTTCTACGTAGGTCTCTTACTAAAGAGTAAGATGAGTTGCTGCACTAACTGTGGTTTGACTAGGCATGGTCCCTTATGCCCGAGATAAAGACGAAGGAGGTAGAGCCGCGCGCATACTAATTAAAATTAGGCCCTCTAAACTTAGAAACCTGGGAATTAATTTTAGAAGATAAGAGCGACGAGTCTGCCTCTGTTATTACAGACGATAGTAAGGAAGAGTTTGAATTAGCAGAAAGTCTACTAATAACTATATCAGAATTTAAGGAGCCTTCTAAAAGTTATAGTTTCTTAAAAAGGAATAGTAGAGAAGCTCTTTCTTGGGCTAAGTATATAAAGCGCCGCTAGTCTACTAGTATAGCCTACGCTGTAAGTGCTCTAGATTTAAGAAGGGATTATGAAACTCCTTAACCTTTTAAAAAAAAGGAGGCGACATAGAGTAGCCTACTAGAAGATATGCTCTTCTGCTTTATATATTTTCTATTAATAGAGGAATATAAGGATAGCACGCTGTCCTCTACCCTTCTGATATACTCCAGCGGTGTTCTTAGCTTAACTTAAGGTGGCTCTACATTCGAACGCGCGGGGAATTATACGTTAAAATTATCTGCTATAATCTATTACGTTTGAATAATTATCCTTAAAGCTACTCTTCCTTAGTTTGCTTATGTTAGCCTAGGTTAGAGCGTTAGACTACGCTATAGACAAGTAGAGCTCCTTAATTAGGCCTGTAGAAAAAATTTATACCTAAGATCGCTAACACTAATAAATAAGCTTCTTAGCCTACACAATTACAGGAGGGTAAGCAGTTACTTAGAAGGGCTCTTATTCCGCGTAACTTAGAGCTAAGACAGCTAGGTTATCTCTTAGGAAAAACATAGCCTTTCTATAGCAAAGTTCTGTTAGATCAGCTACAACTCTATTTAGGACACTTTAGCAGTATATAGTAAACTTATGTATAGTTAGAGTCCGCCAATCAATCTAGGTAGTATTCGTGACTATCTTACTAATACTTCTGCTAGCTATTCCTTCGTGACTGACAGTGCGAATAGCCTCTTAGAATTATACCTAGAGCTATCTTACAGGGCTTCCTTAGCGACGGTTAATAGACTGCTAGCTAATGATAACTGGGACGACTAAGCAGTCCGCTAGTACCTAGAGCTATACAGTTAAATAACTAAGCTAATAATATTATTACTGTATTTGCTAGGAGGACAGGCTCTAAGGGGAACAGAACTGTCAGCGCTTGAGCACTGTAATAGATCTTCAACATCTTATAGTGTATGTGTATATTCACGTAAGATAGCGCTAATCTTTAGGCACGCTAAGTCCTAGCGCTTAACTAATTATAAGTTCTACGTAGTAAGATTTATACTAGATAAAGTTAGTCAGCTTCTCTACTATTATCTTGTGTTCATTTAGCTATTTGTATGCATGCTCTATTAAGAGTTCTACGCAGGGGACATTAATAGCACGCTTCTCTTTTTATTACTAACTGTTCTAAAAGAGCTATTAAAGACGTCAGTGCTTACAAAGGTACTTAAGCGTTAAACTACGAGCACTGTAGGTTTCTAATTAAGCGTTAGGACATATTAATAGCTAGTAATTACAGTAACTAATAAACATATTTAACACATATTAGAACCTTTTAACAGGCATAATAACTGAAGCACAAAGGCAGATCTAAATATAGTATATGCATGGCAGAGTAGGCACAGACTACTGCAAAGAGGTATGTTATATAGAATTAACGGTGCATTCCTGGATACGCTTCAACCTGCGCTGCTTAATATTTATAAATAGGCATTAAATAAGTAGCATAAGTTTCTGCAGCTAGAACCAGCAGCTTATAACGCCTGTATTAAGATAATTAAAGGTTAAAAGCGTAAGGTAGCGTCTTCTTCTAGCGATAGTTCTCCAAAACAGCGTTATACTACTTAGCGAACGGGCATAGATTCATCCCCACTAAATAAGTAAGCCCTCCTTAAGCCTATGCCACATAAGATCAGCTAAGGCCTGTAGGCGAAGGAAGTTAAAGTTACCTTTTACAAAAGTACACTAAAACAAGCATAGCTAGGTTATATACCTATCTTTAGTCGCCTAAGTTACTTTAAGCGCGACAGAGTAATTAAGGAGAGGAAAAAGATTTTAGCCTATATTACGAGCGAAGAAGCAGAACTTAACAGATACTTTAATTCCTGCTACTAGCTGCATAGTATAGATAAAGAGTTTATACGCTAGAGAAACGTTAGCTGCTAGCTTTGTTACGCAGACAGTAGGAAGATAGAGCCTGATTACCTACTTAAGCACTATAACTATTACTGTAGCTCCGCAAGAGCTTAATAAATTTTTAATTAGCTTTAAGCGCTTAAGCTTCCACAGCGCTTAAGGGGTGCTAGCTAGTGCGATTTATGCTCTATAACTGAATTTGTGTGTGCAGATATTATTACAGGCGTCTGGCTAGGTAACGCCAAGTACGAGGCCGAAAGAAGTTATTAGAGAGAGCAGGCGGAGAAGTTACTTAACAGGGATAGGAAATGCTAAATAAAGCTGGTAGTAAAGAGGACTATTACTGCACTTTATACTTATAATGAACATATCCTAGGAGCCTTTTTAATAGAAAGACTTAGTGAGGAGAACAGAGTAGATATTATGGCGAAGAATTAGGTAGAGTTCTGGTTCTGGCAACGCGTCTCTCTGGGTAGCAGTACAGTCTTAAGGCTTCTTTTCGTGTTTAAAATACTTATAAGTACTTTCAACTTTAGATGATCCTAGCTATTAGCAACAAAGAGCCCTAATTTAAGCGTAATCTCCCTACTACTATGTAGTTACGGCTGGGACAACGACGATAAAGTATAAGGCTAGCATAACACGTTAAAGTAGTAGATAGGAAAATGTGGATTCTGTGCTAGACGCGGGCTTAAAGATACTAAGATCAATTACAGTTTAAGCAACTGTAGGCGCGGGGGATTAACACAGCAGTTAATCTGTATGGGCGAAGCTATCTTTCTTAAAGGTTTTAAAGCAAAAGGTGGTTGTGCGAGGTGCGCTGTGCCTTAAGAAATTTGTAACAGGTAGGCAAAATTAAGCGACAGAGTCTAGAGAGAGTAACCTCTAGAACGTTATTAATACGGGCGCTTAGTATACAATACAGTTATTAGGCTATACTAATGTACTAATACAAGGTACGCCTTTAACTTATTAATAATGATAGAAGAGGAGGGTAAGGAGGAGTACTGTGACCTGGATAATGTTAACGTGACCATGTAGCTATATAGGAAGTTAGTTGTTGCTAACGTTAAAGGTACTAAGATGCTGCGACAGCTTTAGGTATGGACGCAAATGCTATAAAAGGCACGCTTAGAGTACTAAGATTTTAGAGTACTTTTAGAGTTATTATAATAACACTAGATCTCTACTAAGTAGCTAGAGTACAATAATGCTGCAGCATATCAGCCCTAGTTCTTCTAATAAGTACCCTTAAAAATGTACTGTTACAAGAAGGAGCGAAGACATTAATTAAAATATACAGTTACTTACATTACGCGATGTTATTATAATTCTATTACTACTCGTATAGAATACGCATCCTTAACTTTTAGACAGGTAGACAAAGGCTTAGAACTACTTAATAATGCTTTCTTAAAGACTTTGGCGTCTTAGTCTATAAGCAGCATGGTACTGCAGTCGTTAATCTTAACACGTATCCCCTGCAGTATTATACTATGTACCTAAACTGTACCTTTAGGGTTATATTAGGTTGCCCCTAGGGGCAAGAATTAAGTTAGCCTCTAGAGGCAAGACCCTAGGGGGTTAACAAGCGTAGGAAGTAATGCCTGCCCCTAGGGGCAAGATGCCTGTGCAAACAACGTAGCTTTACGAACTTTAAAACTTTATATAGCCTTCCTACCTACTACTCTATAGCGTGCCTATTCTATAAGAAGCTATTTTCCTAGGCTCTATTATATAAAAACCGCTCCTATAAAACGCAAAGGCGATAAAACAGCTGTTAAGGGAAGGAAGAAGTAACGAGTAGAGGTGAAAGATGTAGACTCCGTTCACGAGCAGGCTGAGCTATATCAACTGGCTACTGCTAGGTTTCCAATCAATGTGCTTACTTCAGAGTAGACGACTGGCACCAACCGGTCCATCAACGAACACTACAAGCGCCGCCTCTGCCAGACATTCAGAGAAGTAGGCGTCCTTCGCAGAAATAAAAGCCGCTGACTGCAGGTTGCTTACACAAAAGCGCAAGTGCACCAGATGCTTGACTATCTTAGGCTGAGAGAAAGCGGAGTTCTGAGCGATCGTAGTAGCTAGCGAACTAAGGGAGGAGATAATGCGGATTAGCCATCGTTCAAAGACTAGAGTAGCGTTGTTGGATAGAGGGCAGAACCTATAGCGTGCAACTATTAAGTAGAGGCCTTAAAGGAATATTTACATAGTTCTTAGTCTGCGCATAGGGGGCGGTAGTAGATTAGTAACATCTACGACAAAGGTTCCATCCCTTAAGCCGCAGCAGCTAAGACGAGCTAACCCTAACAGCAGACGCAAAAAAAAAGCTTATAGGTAGCTGTTATTAAGAGCTAAGTTTTTAGGACGGGCTCTTAAGTGGCCGGGACCACGTCTAACCAAAAAACCTTGCCTAAATGCGAGATACTGTCGTTATTCCGCTACTAACTGTTAAAGTCTATAGGCAGGATATTTAAGTAGAAGCGTCTGCGAACTAATACAGTCTTTGGGTCTAGTCTTGAGCGAAGACTATATAAGGAAGATTATCTACAATATGCTTGTAAGACTACGCTGTGTAATTTAAATAGCTACTAACACGGTAAGAGCTGTAAAAAGCTAGATAAGAGGTGTGCTATGTAGTAACTCGCCGTAGTTCTTATTCTCGTTCTTATTCTCGCTGTCAAAGTTTACAGTAATATTCATAGCCAGCCTCGTTAACTTAGGCCTAGCCTCCTAAGTTTTGCGCGCTTTCTCAGACCTAGTCCTAGTAGGTCTCTTGCTTTTTGATCGTTCCAGGCTTCTTTTTACCTCCTGTTTACTTAGTGCATTATACACGTTCCCTGCAACGGTGTGTAGGCTAGCCTACGGCTCCACAAACAACGCTGCTGGGTCCTTAGGTTAGCTATCTGTTATGTTTAGAAGAAGCTGTGTAGAGCTATCTAGTAGAGGCAGGTTACTAGTTAGTAATTCTATAGTATAAGGTGCCTGCGAGGAGAGCTTTTTTGGGTTAATAAGCTCGTATACTATCTTGCCCGCGAGAAACGTAAGCTAATAGGAGGACACTAGACCTGACTGCATAGAGTAAAGAGACAGAGAGGATGTATTACATCTGGCCTTATCAACTAGAAGGAGCGTGTAGGAGCTAGGAAGCCTCTGCTCTGTGCCTATCCTTACAGCTATAGTAGGATCTATAGTAGCTGCGGGGCCTACGTGTTAGGGTTATGTTACTATGCACAGCGTAGATAGCAACTTACGCTCTACAGGGATGCTAACACCGCTACTAGCAACTGCTGTGTTAAATTCTATAGTAAGATTATCTATAGCTATGCCTCTTACAGACTGTAAAAGGCTAGCTATTAGAACTGTACGATAAGTAAAGTGCATTTTTAGTAGGCAGGCGTAAGAGGAGATAGATAGATAAATAGGAGGACAGGACGTTTAGGCTGGGTAGGTAAGAATAGACGAAAGAAAAGAGAAAGGGGCACAGTGAATCCAAAGATAAAGGAAATGCAGCAGAGACAGATGCCGAAAGAGCGTTAGTTTTTTATAGCTGTTACCTTGCTGCCGTATATTACATACAGACTTAGTGTAAAGCGCAGTACAAGGTAAAGATAGCATACCTAACACTAGCGTTTCTCTACGTCCCTGCTGCATTATGTAAAGACCTTAGTTGTTAATAAAACAGTATAGCGAGAATAGCTAAACGTCCAAGTAACTAGCATGTTAGTAAATCCCGACTGTTAGGCCTGTGTTAGGGAAGTGAGAACCAGCGGTTGAAACAGTTCGCTAAGGGAGGTGCAGTAGAGACGCATAGACTGTTAGAGGTTAGAGTAAATGCACGAGCTGCGCTAAGATACTTATAGCAGCTTCTAGAAGGCTTTGAAACACTACACAGACTAGACAGGTATTTCTTAGCTGCTAATCCTGTTACCTAATACAGCTGCTTCGTTTATGCCCCCTTCTGTTCAGTGTAGTAATTAATTAGCGCAATTGTGTTAAGTTCGGCCGCGTTATGCTAAATAGGCCGTGCACTAGAGGTGCTAGGGAAGTACTGTTCATGCTAAGGCAATGCGGGTCTAGTTATTATTGTTGTCTATGTTGCGACGTCCCTGCCAAGAACAAACCCTACGAGTTTCTTTAAGAGCCTCCCTTATTATACAATTATTTTTGCTAACAAATAGATAGGTTTAAAGGGCTATCGTTTATGCGTCTGGCTTAGTAGCTAACATGTTGAAACGATGTAAGCAGCTTAGCATGTTAGGGGCACGATTTTCGTCCTTATAGGAGGTATCTTAAAAGGATATAAAATAAGCATCTTTTACCCTAATTAGAACTTATATTATTAGCATCTCTCTATTTCATTTCTAGACACGCATCTTCTGTAAATAATTTTACTTAGCGCTCTTTTCCCTAACTTTAAGACTACTAATCCTTAATAAAGCCCCTTTTACTATGTAAGCATTAACAGTCGCGGCTATTTTAGTGTTTACTGCAGGCATAACTGCTAATGCTGCACCTGTTATCCTCTTAGAAGGTCTCTCTGATAGCCTTCTGTCTGGGCTTCTAACTACGGTTGGCCTTAATATACCTGTAGGTGTTAATAATCTGTAGGTCCTACACAGCGAATAATATACTAGGTTACTAATAGTATTAGGAGCTAGATAATCTGAGACTAGAGTTCTGAGGAGGCCCAGGCGGTTACAAAGAGAGAGCTACAGCGAGGCTGGGGCCGCGGTAGACGTAGCTAGGCGGGTCGTGTTAGCGGTGTTGTTAAGGGTGTAACTAAGGGGATTGGCGGCGCAGTAGACGTAATTTTCATTAGGCAGACGATCTAGAACCAGACATCTCAAGAGGCGCAGCTAGTGGCGAAGAGAGAGCCACAGCGAGGCTGGGGCCGCGGTGGACGTGGCTGGGCGGGTTGTGTTGGCGGTGTTGTTAAGGGTGTAACTGAAGGTATTAGTAGGGTGGCAGATGGAATCTTTATTGGACAGATAATCTAAGACCAGACGTCTAAGGAATCGCAGCTAGTAGCGAAGAGAGAGCCACAGCAAGGCTGAGGACGTAGTAGACGCAGGTGAGCTGGTCGTATTAGCGACGTTGTTGAGGGCGTAACTAAAGGTATTAGCGGTACAGCAGATGCTATTTTCATTGGGCAGACGATCTAAGACTAGACCTCTTAGGAATCGCAGCTAGTTGCGAAGAGGGAGCCGCAGCGAGGCCGGGGACGTAGTAGACGCGGGCGAGGTAGTTGTGTTAGCAGTGTTGTGGAGGGCGTAAGTAAGGGATTAGCGGCGCAGCAGACGCAATTTTTATCGGACAGACAATCCAAGACCAGACCTCTTAGGAGGCGCAGCTAGTAGCTAAGAGGGAGCTGTAGCGAGGCTAGGGACGTAGTAGACGCGGGCGAGGTAGTTATGTTAGTGGGGTGGTTAAGGGTGTAAGTAAGGGTATTAGCGGGGTGGCAGATGGAATCTTTATCGGACAGACGATACAAGACCAAAGCTCTAAGGAGGCGCAACTAGTGGCGAAGAGGGAGGCACAGCGAGGCCAGGAAGGTGGTAGACTTAGGCAGGCAGGGATTTGCTAAGTGGGGGTTGAGTCAGCGTGTAATGGCGACTCAGCTAGACCAGATTTAGAGTTTGGTGCAGATTTAGACTTTACTGGTGCAGATTTCTAAGATAGATTATTAGTAGTTTCTATAAGCAAGTAAAGTACAAAATATAGATTGTTAATAAGCAAGTTAATTTATTTAGGGTTGTAATAAGCTACTATAGATAAGGGAGTAATAAAAAGCAGTATATAAAGTATAAAAAAGAATTGTAAAAAGAAGGGTAAGGGATTGTATTAGAGGTAAGTAGTAATAGTATTATTATTTAGGGGGTTAGAGAGTAGGTTTAGAGTTAATTAAGAATAAGGTAGAGTTAAGTAAAAGGTATAGAAGTGTTAGATAAAATACTAAAATACGCTTTACAGAATTAATAATTACGATAAATTAATTGTGTGTTGATTATAATTATATTCCTTATTAAGTTCTGTCTCCTACTTTCTTCTATATGTCCTCTACTTCTAAAGGTTCTGTCAATTAGTAATAGTTATTAGTCCTTCCTATACTGTACTTCTAAGGTTCTCCTTATATTTAATAAGAAGAGTAAGTTATTTTAGAGTTTAATAAGAGTAGGTTAAAAAGTGTTAAGATATAATAGAGAGTAGATTAGTAGCAGTAAGAGATTAATTAAAATTAAGATTAAGAGTATTCTTATTAGATATAAATGTGTAAGTTAAGGAGGCTAGATAGTAGCATAAGTATTAAGTAGAACTAGTTAGTAGAAGGGCATATAAAAGAGTTTTAATAGAGAAGACATAATAAAGCAACTAGGGTAATAATAATAAATTTAGGGTTAGTTTAGGTAAATAGTTATTTTATATAACAAGGGGGATAAGTTATTAATTAGAATAATATAGTAATTTAATTTAGTAATAGTAGAAGGATAAGCATAGAGGTATTTAGTATTATAAGAGAAGAGTTATATATATTAGTAGAAGAAGAAGAAGTAATAGGTTATAAATTAGGTAATAGAGGTTAGGTTAGAGTTCTATAGAAGATTAGAAGATTAGAAGATAAAGAAGAGTTATAAGTAGATTTTAAAAGTGTAGGTAAAGTAAGTAATAGTAGTAAAGTATTTAGGTTAAAGGTTAGAGTAAGTTAAGTAGGGGTAAAAGAGGGGCAAACAACTAAAGTAGGGGTAAATAAGAAGGAAAGTAGTAAAGTAGGGGTAAATAAGGAGTAAACAACTAGAGTAGGGGTAAAAAAGGAGTTAGTAACTAGAGTAGTAGTAAACTTATAAGAAGGTGTAACCGTAACAAGGGGCGGTCTAAGCAGCAGGCTAAGTAGCAGCAATACAAGCGGCGATAGGAGCAGCAGGGAGCGCGAGGCAGCAGTGCACAGTCTGTGGCAGTGTCCGCAGCTAGGGCAGGAGGGTTTCTAAGAGATAGATAAGCTGCGGAGCAGAGTAAGGTATAAAAAGGAGGTTCAAACGTGCTGGAAGTGTGGGATAATAGAGTATCTCTGCGGCAGAAAGCAAGGTAGCAAGCAGAGCAGTAAGCAGAGCAGCAAGCAGAGTAGTAGGCAGGCAGATTGCGCATAGCCGAACGTAGCGATAGCAGTACTATATAGGCTACGAGCAGGAGCAGAGGCAAAAGCAAGGCTAGAGGTAGGTAGAGGAATTTAAGATAGTAGGCTTTGGGAGGTAGGATATCAAGGGCAGGTAGATAGTAAGGAGGAGCTAGGTAGATAGATAGGAGAGGTATATCAAGATAGGCAGATTTTTAAGCATATTATTAGTAAAGGAGTAGCTAGTATTATATATAGTATCTTAGAAGAGGAAAGAAGAAAATAGATATATTTTATATAGTATTTATAAAAGAATAGTTAACTAGTTTAAATAAGAAAAAGAAGAAGAGAGTAAAGTAATTTAATATAAGATGTTAGAAGGAGAGTAGAGAATAGCTAGCTACGTTAAATAAGAAAAGAAGAAAGAGAGTAAAGTAATTTAATGTAAGACATTAGAAAGAGGGTAAAGAATAGCTAGCTACTTTAAATAATATATAAAATAGCTATAATTAGGTTAATTTTAAGAAAAGTTAAGTTTATATATAAGTCTTAGTAGAAAATACTATATAAATAACAATAGTAAGAAGCTATAGTATATAAATTATTCTAGAAATATAGTAGTATAACTTTTATAGTAGTATAATAAGAAGTTATTAAAATATAAAAGTTAAAAGATAAAAAGAAAAGAAGAATAAAAATATTAGAGTTAATAATAATAATCTATAGTAAAGAATAGTTTTTAAAGTAAAGTAGATAAAATAGTAGGAAAGAAGAAAGTAGTAGGTAAAGTAGCAGTAAGTAAAGTAAAGTAGAAGATAAATAGTAGTATGTAAGATAGTAGTATGTAAGATAGTAGAAAGTAAGATAGTAGAAAATAAGATAGTAAGTAAAAGTATAGCTAAGTAGTAGTAAGTAAAGAGTAGATAATATAGTAGTAGGTAATATAGTAGATAAGAAGTAGATAAGAAAGTAGTAAGTTAAGTAGTAGGTAAAGTAGTTAATAAGTAAGTAGATAAAATAAAAGTAGATAAAGTAGTAGTAAAAGAAGTAAAAGTAATAATAGGTTAGTGTGTATTAATAGGAAAAAAGAAGAGGAAGGTAAAAGAATTAAAATATAGTATAAAGAAGAGTAAATAATAAGTAAGTATAATTAAAAGAAAGAGGTTAAAAAAGTAAAGTAATAAAAGATAAGTTAAAAAGCGTAAAGTAATAAAATAGAAACAAAAGAAAGTAAAGTAATAAAATAGAGGTTAAAGAAGAATAGATAGTAAGTAGTATTAATTAGAAAAAAAAAGATAGTATAATAATATAAAAGAGTATAGTAAATAGAGATATTATAAGTAATAGAGTAGATAGTATAGTAGAAGTAATATTATAAAAGTTCCGAATTTAAAAAGAATAAAATAGTAGGAATAGTTTTAAAGTTAATAAGAATAATTAAAGTAAGTAGTAAGTAGTTAAAGACTAACAGCAAAGACCGAAGGGATTAAAGGTCGTTTTTGGGTTAATCCCCTGAAAAACCCTAGCAGTTGGGGCCTTAATCCCTAAGGTCGATAATATCAATGGGATTAAGGTCTGAACTTGCGTGGATTGCGCTGCAACTTCACAGTCTAATGCATCTAACTCCGTTGCGTTGATTGAACCAACTTTCATGACGATTGGACAAGTATGTCGTGAGATATTTAATGAAAAGTGTAATGGTTTTCGTGGTTGTTAGGGTAGGCCGTGCGCGTTTGAGTTGAGTAACAATGCCAAGATTAGGGTTTCGAGACACCATACAAAGTGCCGGGGAGAGTCCGACAGCGTGATAGACAAGGCATCACAAAAGAAAGTTCATTGAAGTACAGTAATTTCCGTTAGAACGACCGCGAGGATTGCAACCATATAAGGAAGAGAAAGGGCAATTTTATAGAGTATATATTGTCTATGTAGATTAATACAATGGAGCAGTTTACCAGCATTTTTGAGTATTTGCCAGCACAGCGCATCGCCGTATGCAAGAGCCACCAACAGGGTGTTATTAAATCCCAGTTGAAGACCCATTTAGACACCAAGCATCAGGAATATTTCGCAGGACACGTTGGGAAATCGTCGAGGTAGTACAGGCAGAGGCATCATTGCAACAATGGGCCATGACCAAGACGAGGTTGTTTACCCCAGCCCAGAGTCCAGCCCGTTGCCCCATTTGCCGGTGTACCACGACGGATTGCGTTGCCAGCAGTGCCCGTACGTTAATCGTAGCATCAAACGTATCCAAGAGCATTGTCGACAAGAGCATGGTTGGAAGGGGGACAGTCGGCCGAAGCCAGGGCGTCCGTCAGGCACGCGAACCATGTGGGCAACCGTGTCATGCCAAAAGTTCCAAAACACCAGTAAGATGGGCCGATTGTTTGAGGTCAGCGCAGCCACAGAGGCCCAGCACACAGGCGACGCGGACGTGGACGTAAGCCGGGCGATTGAGGAGTCGTTGGTCCAGGCCACAGCCCAGTTAGAGGAGTTGGAAGAGAAGAAGAATTCCACCATCCAAGCCAACGACGACCGGTACGATTTTAGCAAGTGGTTGGATCGAGCGGGTTGGGCCCGACATTTGAAAGGGTTGAAGCGTGATTGGTTGTTAACAATGGCGACAAAGCCCACGACCAAGGAGCGCGCATTGTACGAGGTATGTTGGGCAGCACGCATGGTCATGTGGCGGGCACAGCAGGCGTCCAAGGCAAGTGTGGTCGGGTTACCAGCCATGATGTACATCAATCGGCGAGAGTTTGGTGGCAAGGGCAACGAGAAGCCGTTCAATGCGCAGCAAACAGGAAAAACAATGGTCAGGTACAGCAATTGGTGGTTGGAGATTATTTCATACATTTGGCGGACCCACGAGTTGCCCGTTGTCAGCAGCCGCAACGACGACGTGGAGGTGGAAGGAAAGACCGCCGTATCACATCAGTGGCAGGCAGGATATGTGGTTGCAAAAGATCAAGATGATCGTAGGGCGGGACCAGGAGGAGGATTGGTTTGAGGAGATGGAGTCGGACGGCGAGGGCGACGAGGAGAGGTTGGACGAGACGCAGGAGGAGGAATTAGAGGGCCATGTGTTGCAGTTCATGTTAGCATTGTTGGACCATTTTTTGGGCGACAGTGAGTACACGAGCGCGTTGATCAGTGGTATGGCCGTGTTGGGGATCAGCGCGAGGACGGTTGGTTGAGCCCGTTGGTATACACGCCCAAGCAGGCCGCCATCGTCAACACATCACGCATGTTGGTGTTGTACAAGTCGACCCAGTTGCGGCAGCAAGAAAGTAGGCAAGTTAATGGCCGAGGGTTGGGAGCAGAAGATGCAAAAGCCATGGCACCAAGCCATTTCCATTTGGTGCAGGAGATGGCCCAGCGGTTTATGACGTTGACCGATTACAATGGCAAGCCAACGCCCATTGATTATATACAGCGGTTGAAGGCATTTGGATTCCACATCCGGTACAACACGAACGCAGAGGGAGTGGTCGATTGGAACGGCGATACGTTGTTGTACCGTAACATCCGGTTCAGCATGCCGCAAATGCGGTCGATGATCCACGGCACAATGGCCAGCACACGACAACAGATTGTAAGGGATTTAATGTTGTTGCAGATAGACGACGAGGGCGCGATAGCCAAAGACACAACGGCGTTGCCAGTCATCGATTGGGCAAGTTGGTCGACAATGCAGCCGAGCAGCGGGTTGGGTGGAGTTTCATGGAAGACCCGCGCAACAAAAATGCCACAAGCGTAGATGATCCCAAGCAGTGGTTAGCGCAGCGGGTACAGAAGGAAAAGGCCATACAAAATAGTTTTATCGACGTTGAGGTGACACGGGCGGCGTTACCCAGAGGTGGAAGCGTGGTGTGGTTACGGGACCGCATACAGGCATACGGGCAAGCCATGAAAGAAGCCCGACACAAGTTGGCAGCGTTAGTCCATATGACAGGAGGTGCACCAGCGCGCGGGCGACGGAGTTGGTGACGGTCAAATACAAAAATAGCGCGAATGGTGACAGTCGAGGAGATTTTTATCGAAGATGGGTTGGTAGTGTTTGTTACCAAATATCACAAGAATATCGGACAGTCAGGCAACGGTAAAGTAATCCACCGATATTTACCACGCGAAGTAGGCGAATTAGTCGTTTATTATTTGTGGTTCGCCAGCCCGTTTTGGCACCAGATCGAGGGGGCGGTTCGTGGCAAGGCGGTAGACACGAGCGCATATATGTGGGAGCCCCAGCCGGAGCAGGGTTGGCAGAAACCCGAGAGGAAAAGAAGACGCGGTGCCGAGAGCGTCCAGTGCCGCAGCAAGAGCGCAAAGAGAGACAGCAGATGCCGCAGCGTCGGTCGAGCGAGCCAGGATTCGTGGGAAGAGGGGGCCGAGTCGGGTGACGATACAGAGCAACCAGACGACCAGCAGCGCCCCATAGAGTTGTGGAACACCAACCGGGTCAAGCACGCGATGCAGAAAGCATCGTTGCCGCATATGGGTGTCAAGTTAAATGTGCAGGCGTGGAGACATGGCACCAAGGCGATGTACCGTCGATACATTCACAACCGGGCGCGGTCAAGGCATTTTTAGACGCCGACGAGGACAGTGACGGTTCAGAAAACGAAGATGAGTTTTTCGACATCCAGACAGGTCACGGCAGCCGCATGGCCGGCGGCATATACGGACGACCCGTCACGGAGGCCATGTTCAGCGTCGAGGCGAAGAGGGTCGGGTTACGTTTGGCCAGCATGGAGTGGCATGCGTTTTTGCAGATTCCGTCCACCATGTCGATGAAACCGCGGAAAGGCACGCAGGCAGCAGCAG